>JAMKCH010005532.1:0-33481 GCA_023653785.1 Ophioderma brevispina
GTCATACATGCCACAACGTGATAACGGAATAAAGCGTGTAATCCTATGGGGGTTTGTTTCGTTTTGTTTCGTTCACACAAACCGTAAGGCCCAGGGCAAATTATTCTTAGGGCAGCATGATTTTATGCCCTGTGATTTCTGGATGTTTCTTTGGGCAACAATCTCAAATTTGGTATGTAGACATATGCCCTAATGAAGTAGTGAAAAAAACAGAATATGCTTCGATTTCCCTACAATCGGTTTTACTCGGTTTATTAACCTTAAATCATAAGGGGAAAAACAAGTTTGTGCATTAATTTCTTTACCACCATTTGAGAGTTAATTCACTGTCATTTTTTGCCCCTCCTTAAGCTTACGCCGCACCTGTGCTTATAAATTGTAAGCGAGGTACATGATCGTTGATGCTCTCTTTGCTTTTTGCTGTGGATAATAAAACCAGCATGGTCAGCTATGGGTAGAAAATTTTATTGGCAAATTACTTACCCTGTAAGATACTGGTAAATGTCGAACTCTCAAAACGGACCAAAAAATAGCATACAAATTTTTGGATGTTATAGAAGATGTGAATAAACTATCAACATCTATTAGAAGCGTAATTTGACGATATCGGCCAATGTGATTTGAACTTGGCATCCTTTATAAAGTCTATATGGGATGTATAATAGCAGTGTGCACCCTTAAAGGCATCCCATATACTTTGTCATATTATGTAGGGGTTCATATAGATTAGACACTCAATAGCATTTGACCTTGTATTTGGGAATAGCAATGTCTTAAAAGTGACCACAAAAGGTGACTTTGATTTGCTCATATTTCAAAATAAAACGGGCTAATTCGTATTTGACTCCATTACAAAATTAGATATTTCACAGTGTTTCTACAAAAAAATACTTCTCAGCTTAATCTTTCAGATGGGGATATTTTTCATGAAAAAAAGAGACAGAAAAAAAATAAACAAATTTATCAGTATATTTATTAGGAAGACAAAAAAAACAATCAAATGTGAAATCCCTATATCACACCTTTAATTGTTTGTGTTTTTCGCCAAATTACACACCCCAGAGTAGTAAGTGTAATAAATCCAAAGTTTTAAATCCGAGAAAATTGTCCCCTGTGAACGTGGTGGCCGATCACAACACACGCGCAGCAACCGCCCTTAACTCGCTCCTAAAAAAAAAAAATCCACTTAAACACCACGAGTATCAAATGCATCCTCAAACACCACCTAAGTCTACTCTCCTCCTGCCACTTGCGTCTTCAAGTTAAATCTTTGGATGTCCTCAAAAACAAAAAAAAAAATCCTACACTCAAACCTCACGAAATGGACCAAAAAAATCAAAATCAAAAGCCCTTCTTAAAACAAATGCCATGAATACTTCCTTCTTCTTCCTACAGCATGAAAATGCCCACTAAACCAACGTTACACCAAATTCGCCTTAAAAACGCAAAACTGATCCATCAACTAAAAAAAAAAAAAAATCTTCTCAACCCCAAAATAAAAAACCATCAAGTCCTCAGTTTCATCCCTAAAATCCATCCACTATCAACAAAAACCACAATTGTTTTCATCATTTCTCTTCTGTCCTCCCCATAATCCCATCTCATTTTCACTCAGACACCATTTCTCACTCCCAATACAGCATTACTGATCTCACACAGCTCTTATACACCATTAAAAAAAAAAAATAAATAACCTTTCATCTCAAAGATATCTTTTTTTCTCCCTTGCAACAACTCCCACATTCCCTAAACTTCACCCACCCATACCCACTCTAAGCTGTCGCAGCCACCTTACATCCATCCACCGCCCCACTAGCCCTGTCCCCGAAAACGTTACGTGAACTCCTTCACACAAATTCCACCTCATCACGCAACTAAATTTCCTCATGTTGTTTCCAAAACCAACCCAAACCATCCCTCCAGCAACCCTTCATCCTCTCGCAATCTCCCACACATAAATCCTCTTGCAAAACTTGGGATATCCCTCTCTTCACTTTTGTGCATCTCCCGTGGATCCATTTCCCACATTTCTCGCACCACACTGAATTTGCCTTCACTCTCTTCTCACACATTCCACATGGCTCTACCTTACTCACTACCACACCGCCCCTCTCCACCCCTGTCACCAACATTTAAATTGTCTTCCCAAGGTTTTACCTTCAAACCCGTACTCTCAAAGCCTTCTTCCATTCCAAAACTTCCTCCTCAGTCCCTCCATTGTCTCTTTCATTAAAACCAAGTCATCGGCAATACAATAGCTCACACATCAAAAACCTCTTTTGCCCTCTACGTAAACTTCAAAATCACAATTGCAAAAATTGATGCCGAAAGTACAGAACCTTCATGCACACCCAACCTCACCTCAAACTTCTCAGACAAATCAGATCCCACTCTACTCTTGTCTTTGCTCCTTCATACAAACTCATCACTGCTCTAACCCATTAACTTCGGTATCCCTCTCTTTCTCATTGCCGTGCCCACTCCATCACTTTCCTTGTTACTCTATCACATGCCTTTTACAGTCTACAAAAAACACCATCACAACTTTTTCCCTTTAGCTCGATATTCCTCTTGCAAAAACCTTCAAAATATACACTGCATCTATCGTTCCCTTTCCTGACCAAAACCCAAATTGGCATCTCATCCACTTCCACTCCACTATCTGCGCATCCTATTTTCTCTAAAACCCTCTCCACAATTTTTCATTGCATGCTCCAACACTTCACACCCACCACCTAATAGCACACAACTCATTGCATCTCCCCTTTTAATCCCCTTTCCTCCCTTTAAAAATTGTCAGGTTTCATATGCTTATTTCAATATAAAACATAGGCGGAATTTCGTATTTGCTACTATAGTAAATTAGAAATTACACAATTTTTGAACAAAGAAAATTATAATTCTCATGATAATCCTTTCACATGGGGATTTTTTGATAGAAAATGTTTACTTAGTTCAAAAATCAGAATTTCCACATTTTTAGGACAACCTGTTCTGTGAAATCTCTCGTTGCACTTTTTACATAAATTTTTGATTATTCATAACAGGAATAACAGAGTGATATGAAGACACTTGCATTCATTTGGGATGGCACCCAAGAAATGTAGAGGGCAGCATACCATGATCCCATTCATTGCTGGCTGTTTGCGTGTCATTTGCAATTGATTATTAAAATTTACTGTAGTCTATTTATTTCCTGTTTTTCTCTTCTCACAAGCCAAGATGTTGCCAGTAGATGGTGTCCTTTACTCACCATTGATTAGCTGTGAATAAGTAGAGAAAGTAAAGAGGGATGATTTCGTAAATTTCGTATTATATGTTTGATTTTTTCAAGCTATTAAAGCTAATGTATTTGGTTGAAAAAAGATGGATTTTGGTTGAAAATACTTAAAGGGAAAAATCTGTAGAATACTTAACGATTAGTGCGTAAGAGGGGAAATTTGAAGTTACAAATGAGAGGAGCATTGGTGCAATCACAGTTTACTTTTAGGAGCGCTTATTTTATTAGTGGACTAATAAAACCAGAGAATTACCACCCAAATGGGCAATTCCCCCCAATATTGCAAATCGCCGCCGTGACCATAAATTGATTGCATGCTGAAAGCCCACGAAGAAAATATCTACATAAGCGGTTGTAAAATTCTAAGTGTGTATTTCCTGAAAAATAGTTATTAACATTCAAAGCACTAAAAAAATACAGAAAAACAAAAGCAAGATATCATCCGGGGTTATATTATTTCAAGTTCAACGACACCACATTGCCAATTTGCACATTTTTTTCCTTCGGTGGCTTTGGGGGTTTTGACCGCTGAATTCATTTTTGCTGGTTTTTCTATGCCAGGAACCTAATCGTTATTGTGATGACACGTTAGAAGGAAACGCTTTGCACTATTTGGTGATTTTCCTCACTATGGTAGAAGACAAATTCGCCGTATTTGGTGAATTCCACGATGAGTGGAATTCGCACATTTTGAGGTTGGTACTCTACTGACAGCATACGTAATCTGATAGTTTATTGCTCCTGGGGGCTCTAGGTTCCTCATTAATCCCAGTGGGGCTACTTGCTGGAAATCAGGTAGTAAATTCTGATTTGATTGAAATACAATTGAATACAATTAAAATTCCACTCTCCCCATGTGTTTCTTTAGGGGACTGGGCAATTAACCATGTATAACATCCCGGCTTTTGGAGGGGAATTAGCTGTCCGCCTTGGTACAGAGGGTCATATTTATACATACGCATCACAGGTCTTTCAAGTAATGTTTTTTTTATAAAAGATAATACTATTTGGAGTTTGGCTTAGGAAAAGAAACATGGTTACGTTCCATTGTTACAATTAGCTGGTATTGGCTGCTTATGCATGGGGTCTACCACCTTTCTTACAGTATCATCCGATTGGCTCTATCATGAAATAGGCATGATGTATCTCTGAGTACCCATCAATAAACCTATATTTGGCACACACCTTGAAGTTTTTTTTCCCCTGGTCCGTTGATATTGGCTAATATCAATCAAATAAACCAATGTTGACCAATAAATTTGCTGGTAGAGCTCAGGGTGTTTAAGGGGGGACATGGCGTCAGTTGGTTTGAGAGAAATCAAATTGTATTTACTAAATTTCCTGAATTCTCACAAACTTTCAGGAGTTTTTACTTTTTATTTGTGAAAATCGGAACATTTCGTTCAAAGTTATGGTGTGTCGAAGTGTACTCATCACACAGAGAAAGCCGATTTTGGTTATTTTTCGTATTGTTTTTTATCAAGCAGCTACTTTACTTTGTTTTTCATGTTTTTCAGCAGTAATATTTAAGAGAATTAGCACAAATTAATTTTTGGGGTAAAAGTGGACCATTTACGATTTGTTTTTAATTTAAAAAATGTATTATTAATAGAATTGCATACTTAAGAATTAAAAACAAAATTGCATTAATAATTTAATATGTGATTAGTAACAATTAAACGCTTCTAGACCTTTATTGGCCTGATATCTTTTTTTGCCATTTTTCGAAGTTGCAAACTTGCCCCCCCCACTTATCTCAAAAACGGTTTTACCTATTGACTTCAAATTTGGCACAAAACTAGTTTAGCGTACATACTATGACCCTATGAGAGGATTTTGTAAAAATCCCTTTAGTTTTTGAGTTACATTGATTTTTGTATGCCACCAGCAGCAAAAATGGCGAGAGAAGTTGAGCGGTTGCCATGGCAACACGGAATATAATTTTGGCAAATGCTCTCATAGGATCACAGATCCTTGCCATAGTAATTGTTTAAGAAACAAACTATGTTCAAATAACTTTATATTTTTGAGATAAATGGGGGGGGGGCAAAATTGTCATTTTGAATTTCTGATTTTCTTGGTGCTGTGACCTTTGACCCCTGCTAATTAGCATACCGGAGGTCGATATGATCCGAGACACATATATTTGAAAAAGGTTCATCATATCGAACATTTTGGTATATCACTTGCTTGTATTCAAAGAAACTATGTGCTGTGATTGCAATAATCATAATATTGTATGAACACAGCGCCATGTCCCCCCTTAAGTTGTTTGTAAATATTGGGAAAAAAATTGAAGGTTCGCTTAGAGGTTTTGCACATTTTGTTCTGTTTGATTTGAAAGATCTATAATATCTTTACTACTAAAAAGATGAGAATTATGTGTTTCTCTGTCCAAATTTGTGTTTTATTGGGCATGGGGATAGGGGCATGCATGTAAGGCTTCTATAGTCATGGACAGAATAAGGCGACCAATTGAGCGTCTGACGTAATTTGATGGTGCAGAACATATGTCGGCCGTGAATTATTGTGTCCCTGCGTCAGAAACCTGACTCAAATAGGGCATGTTTTGACATTTTAAATCATATTTTGTTGGAACATGCCCCGCCCATATTACACATTCAAACCAATCACAGTCCACGCCACGCTGATTGACAAACCTTGACTTACGTGCAATTTGTCGGCTAATTCTGTCCCTGACTATAGTGACCTTTGTTAAGGCCCCAAGGGTCAAAGGTCACCCAGGAGGTCATTCAGTGGTCATGCCACTTGAAGAGTAGGTATCCTACAAGTCATCCTTGAAAAGATAAATTTAAGAGTTTCACTTGACGGAAAGAGTTCCATATGTACCCCCCTTTAAAATTCTACAGGTAACAAATTCTTTTTATTTATGACCTAACACCAACAAAACCCTACCTAAGGCAAAAAATAAAAAAAAATGGTTACATGTAGAAATTTGAAGAGGTACATATGATTCATTGCCCACGTTGTGAATAAAGTTTAATGGGACAAATGGTGTATAATATGCCGGATCTGAAGACCACTACTTAATATAATTTATTTAATTTGTTGGAAGCAAGCCATTTTTTGTGTCGCCTGCCTTAAGGCAGGAAAGCACATAGGGATCACTTTAGTCCACGTAGTCTGTGTTGCTGTCTGTTTGTTGTTGTTGTTGTCGTTTGTGAAAAAGGGTTAACATTTGCCTGTAATATCACACATACTTTGATGGATTTAAACCAACTTTGGGTCACAGGTGCAAAGGACACATCCCCCATTTGTTGATGAGGTCAAAGGTCACACATAACCACGTACAAGGTCACATACCAGGTCAAAGGTAATCCTTAGTCAAAGATGATAAACATAGGCCTGAAAATGTAAAATTAACCTCATTTGAAAAGTTGAAGTTCATTGGAACCAACTTGAGTCATAGGCACAAACATGGGATCCTCCATTTGTTGATAAGGTCAAAGGCAAAATCCAAGGGCAAAGGTCGTGTGAGGTAAGTTGTAAGTAAGAATAGGCCTGAAATTGTAAATTGACCTCATTTTTTGAAAAGTGAAGTTCAATTGGACCAAACTGAGTCATAGGGACAACATGCGACCCCTCATTTATGATGTCAAAGGTTACATTCAAGGTCAAAGGTCATGTGAGGCCAATCATTCACAAACCGCGACGGCAGGCGACAACAAGCGGTCCGAGGACCGATGATTTTTATTTACAAAATTCTTTCCAACAGAAATTAAAAATAAATCACAAAAGACCATTGGCAGATGTTGTTGCTCTTTAGACACTCAATAGGTCCCCTAGCCTTTTTTTGGCTACAGAAATAACTTAAAATGAAAACAAAAGGTGATTTGTATATGCTTATATTTCAATACAAAACAGGCTGAATTTGATATTTTTTATCCTATAGGAAATTAGACAATTTTTGTACCAAAGGAACTGTTCTTAGCTTAATCCTTTCAGATGGGGATATTTTTGATAAGAGCTTTACCAGGGCAAAAATCAGAATTTCACATTTTTTAGGGACATCTGTTATTTGAAATCACTCGTTGCACCTTTAAACACCATATCTTACGACATGTGCCCTCATTTCTTCATGATGTGGAATATTTAGTTTGTGGTTTGGTAAATTAATTTTATGAACTAAAAGGACCTTCATATGTTTTTTCTGTAAATGGCCTATACTTTAGTCTTGTCTGAAGTATGAAGTGACGACGCTTGTGTGTATACCAAGTGCCACCGGTCAGTTTAAGTGCGTTTGTGCTTTGCCTATGCGCGCGCTGAAAGTCGGTACAAAGAATACGCCCGCATCGCAACTTTGTACTTCAAAATGGACACAACATGTCTTAATGTATACCATTTTTTTTTATAAAACCAAACAAAAGAAATTGTTTCCAGTAACCCGACTGACTAGCTTAGAACCTGCTGACAAAAAAAAAATAAATAAATTTACACATGCCCAGTCAGGAAAATGGGTGGTTTTATTCAAATTAGTATAACTCAAGTTAGGCACAAGCAAATTGGATTTTTTTTATTTAGACAAACAGAAACTCTTTTTTCTAAAGACAATTTAATTTATGGGGAATTCCTTACAGATTTATTGCTAAACTACAATAAAAATGAGTAAACTTCTTTTTGAATCACTGACCTGTAGGATACTGTGTAAAACAAAAATTCTGGATCTGAAATTTTATTATAAAATTGTGATTTGGTTTGTAGTTTCCAGTCTATATTGCTGTAATCTAATTTGATACATTTGGGTGAGTTGCTATTTTGAATTAGGCTTGGCCACCATCATCTGTATTTTGATTGGTTACTCAGAGGGCCATCTTGTGATGTGTCCTGAAATAAGCCAATCAGATCTACTGTATCATAGGTACAGTAGATAACTCACCACCAAGTTTCGTGGGAAACAAACCTGTGGTTTGATGCGAGAAACAATAATGCATATTGCAATACCCCATTCACTGCTGTGCTAATATTGATGATAATGAGGGAAAATACAGCCTTTCATCGGATTTCAAAACTGATACTACTTCCGGGTAATTCAGGAGGTCCCAAAAATGATCGGAACAAGCACTTACCCTGGAGGTAAACTCTCATGTGATCATACCAAAAAATAAAAACCCTAAATGTGAGGGCACATGTGGTCTTGTGGATACAATGACTGCCTCTTGACCCAAAGGTCCTGGGTTCGAGTCCCGCTGAGGCCAATGTGTTGTGCACTTGGGCAAGGCACTTTATCTCGCTTGCCTCTCTCCACCCAAGTGCTAAATGGGGAGCTGTTAGGAATATTGTCCATTGAGTGCCGCCCAAAGGTATGAGTATGCCGTGGGCATTTGTAAGGCAGCTGACATATTCTAGTGGCAGCGGAATAAATGTAAAGGGCTTTGATACATTGTGAAAGGCACTATATAAATGTCGACATTTATTTAAAGGAAAAAAACAACCTGTTATATGGGTCCAACTGACACTGATTTGTCATTGTAGGGATTTAAAAAAAAAATTCTCTGCATGTAAAATTAGCCAATTTTTTCCCCAACACTAGATTGATTTTTAATTACAAAGTACAGGGTGAGTAAAAAAAACTTGACCCTGATTGTGTCCGCAATTTTGAATTTTTAAGTGACAAATATCTTACATATGTGGTATCATCTGAAAGCTTAGTTCATTATCTTTAATTTTGCTGCAAAGATAATTCTAATCGGTTAAGTATAGGCCGAGCTACAGTCGTTGAATTAAGTAGTCAGCTTTTCTCCCTATCCACGAATTCCCATTTGAATGCACGACGACCAAATGACTCCCTAAAATGATAAGGGTATGTCTATCTTCATGTCAAATAAAGTGGTATCTTAAAGGTGTAAAAGCCAGTGATAATGGTAAGTTTTATTTAAAAAAACTTTTTTTTCAAGATGTGGCATATTTTGGTCGACAATATAGACAATACTAACCTCAAAAATTATCACCGATGTCTGTTCCTTCATATGGTGTGATCCATTCAACTCCTCCAGAAACTGATGCATGTTTCAAGTTGCTGTATTTTTCAAATGATTGTTATGGGTGATGAAGATGTAGAAACGTCAAGAGGGCATTTATGATAGGTTGTGACTGAATTTTGTGGGGTTAAATAGCGTCACATTCATTCTGCATTCAATAAATAACCCGACTTTCTTCTGGACACTAATTTCCTTAGCTGAACACCATTCATTTGAATGTGAATCCGTGGACAGAGCCCAAAACCGACAACTTGATTCAAACGACTGTAGCTCGGTCTATATTTAACTGATTTGAATGGTCTTTGCAGCAAATTAAAGATAATGAACTAAGCTTTCAGATGATACCACATATGTTAGATATTTGTCACTTAAAAATTCGAAATGGCGGACACAATTAGTGTCAAGTTTTTTTTTGACTCGCCCTGTATATGAGTGAGTGAAGAGAAAATTAAGTTTTTAACATATTTTGGTGATGTTGGATTGGTAATTTTAAAAAGGTCTGCCCCATGACCCTACTTGAAAGGCCCATCTTAGTCTCGGTCCCAGTACTTGGTGGGTGTCCTGCGGACCGCATACTGTGAGTTCTCACCACAAGTCTGGTGAATTTTGTTTCAGGTTGATCGCCGATTAGTCCGCTATAGGAGTGCTCCAATTGACTGATTGTTAACAACGTGGCATTCACTATAAAGTTCAAGGCAGGACCTGAAGTGAACTTGCTAAAATGTCAATCTACGCAAAACAACGGTTGAAAAGAATTTCCTTTTCCTGCCTTGTTTTCAGTACAAGAAATTAACATCCACACATCTAAGGTTTTTGACCTATGCTCTACCATTCGGTCAATGTATTTAGTCCTCTAGATCTGGAATTTTTTCAACCCAACAGCAAATGAGCCCATATCAAACTTCTCCAGACTTGTTGGATGAGTTTCACATATAAAGCGTCCCGCTTGGACACCCCCCAAGTACACTGGGTATAAGACTAGGTCCATCAAACCCTTTGTAAGTTGTTTTTTAACAGTAGTTTGCAATAAATTAATGCAGCTATATAAGGCTATCAAGATGAGTTTCAATTGTTTTGATATTAGAAAGGATAAAAATAGAGTATAAAAAAGTTCTTATATGCTCCAGTTTTATTGCAGGTAATAAAACAAACCACAAGAAACAACCCACAGTGAGTTTTATTCAATGTAACTGCTTCACTTTGACGGCAATGCCATCTGGTAATATGCCAAAAACCATACACACATCATTTTGTAACATTTCCCCAGCAGCGGAATTTCTGATTTGGCAGAGGTATAGCCTTGCTAATGTCCCCACCTATATCAGTTTCAAAATTGTGTCACCAACTGCTTAAATTATTCAAAATTATTTTGTTACCCATTTTTGTGTACTTCTGAGGACTTCAAAGGAACCGAATAACTTGGTCATAAAGCCACTCAGAATAATCCTATTGTTCTCTCCACCCCCTGTTAAAGTTGCATTTATTAGACAAAACCAAAATAAAACAAAATATCAATGGCAACGCAGTTAGTACATGTGGAACTGTATTTTTTGGTGAAAATTTCATATACAATCTTTCAACCAAGGTTTTTTTCTAAATCAAATTGTATGCGGATTTCAAAATCATGGTTGTCAGTTTTTTAAAATGTGTTGCTTGGGATGAATTCTAGGGGGGGGTGCCAGGTTTACAGACTGTTTATACGGGGGGCAAAATATCAAAGGGGGCAAATGTGTTTTAAAGTATCATATGTTCGTCTACCTTTCAAGGAGTACAGCAAAGGTAGGTTTGCCCTCCCGCTGTTATAGTACACGAGTTACAAGGTAAAATGGGTCAAGGTCACACGGGTAAAAAACTTTTCAGATTCATCGGTTTGTTCTAAAATGGTGCCAAATTGTTTCGTCTTAACTGTACAGAAGCCGAAATAATAAGGGTCGCGTTGTCAATGACGTTTTGATATAATTAGAGGGCAAATATGGCCATGGTCCACCGGGTCCTAGGAGACCACCATTCATATCAATACAAAAAGTCTCACTTTGAAAGGTGAAACACAAATTTATATACATTTTCCTTATTTGTCATGACCCAAATAAACGATTTAAAACCAGTTTCATCACAATCGCAAATCGGACCATGCTATAAATAATGACCTTGAACTTTCTGAGCCTATGTACTAAAACAATAGGTCGTAAATATGGCACACTATACCTTTTTTTAGAAACCTTAAAGCAGCAGCCGAACAGACGGGTATAAATTTTAAAACATTTAAACACTTGTATTGTTTCCCCCAACCCCTGTACAAATTTTTTCCCACACCCCCCTTATACAACCCCCCCAGAATCACATTTTAAAACATGACACCCATGATTTTCAAGATTCCTCCATGAAATTCCTTGTATTGGACAAACATTGGTGTCAAAATTGTATTGAAAAAAACTAAACCAAACAGCCATTACATTCCCCAGGTACTACAGTTTTGATAACTGATTTGGATTATTCTACTAACTCATTCTATGTCAATTTTACCAACTTTCATTGGGGCAAATCTTTGTTTTCTTACATGTTTTTTAATATGGAACAATCGCATATAGAGGTGGTATAAACATATAAATCATGACCTTTCTAGGCCTTTTGGCAAGATTCCCACAGTGGAAATTTTCCTGATTTTTGCCGAGGTAATAGCTCTTGCATGTCCCTAACCTTATGACAGTTGTCCAAATTGTGTTGGCACTTCTTAAAAGGGTGTATTCGGTACAGATGAATGGAGGGCAGTCGGAAGACACAATGTTGCACAGGGTCCAACACTGTGTCCGAGAACCTTTGTCTGCTTCTGAGACCTTCGTTCGTCTGCTTCCAAGGACCTTTGTCCTTCTTCTGAGGGCTTCCGAGGACTCTTTGTTGAAAGAATTTTTGTCATACAAGTACACCTAAATCACACAACACATTTTGGTTTGACCTATTTCTTCAGACTAAATGGAACGGTGTCTCTGTCGTAAAGCCAAGCATGGAATAAATCCCATTATTATATAGTTCTGAGGACTTTCGTTATACTTTTGAGGACGCTCTTCATTCAAAGAATTTATTGTGTTTAGGTTCCTCGGAAGGTGCATACCGTACACATACAACACGTATGCATGGTGTTCACGGGTGTACCTTCTAAATACATAGCATGAAAGTTATTGAAACTGTGCGGTGGGAATCGAGGCCTTATTGACTCATAGTGCAAAACTGCCGGCCTTTCAGTTTGCATAGTTGTTACTCAAATTACAACTTATTAATTTCATAAATTGCTTAAGCCCATCCAAATGACGAAAATGACTGCCTTCTTAAATTGAAGTCTTAAAATAATTGCTGAGATTGTCATTTTTCTTTACTTTCCCTAAAATGAACTGGTCGAGTATCATTTTCTTCCATTTTCACTCTTTTCACAAAACATCAACCACTCGATTTAGGTGATATTTTCTTAATTTTCTTATTCAAAAAGTTGGTTGTTGCACTTACAAAAAAAAGGGAAGAGCAACACATCACAAAAGTGGAGTTAATAAAAATTGACCACCCCATTGTCATTTCCAACGTAGGCATACCAGTCCTTCTTCTCTTCCCAAGATGAATAATTATATAATGCTATCTCATCTAGATGGCATAAGCTTTCTTACAAGTCAGTATGTAATCCGATCTTATCTGCTCAGACCAATGTTGACAGTGATGACATTGATATATGGGTGAAAATAAGGTGATAAAAGCTGCAGTAAATATTAGTTAGTCATATAAATTTACAGTTAGGTCCAGGGATTTTATGCTAGATACAAAGGGTTAGAAAGTGTTTTCAACATTTGAAAGCTTAAAGGGGGTGTCCAGCTTAGAAAAATATTGAAACAGATTTAACTTATTGGAAAATAATTTGATTATTTACATTATGTGACAATTCCACAAGTAATCCTTTATTTGTATTGACTAGTAGCTAATGGCAGTGACATCACAGCTCACACAGACCATTGCTATTGTATATGTGCTAATCCCGGCTAATCCACCTTTCACTTGTCAGATCAGTATCTTACTACAAACCTAAAGTACAATGTCTGAATGCTTTTTAACTGTGTCATAAACATTCTAGAAACACTAAATTCTGGCGGCAAGGATGTCAATACCTTGATTTTCCATGGCAGGAATTGCCTGTAACTCTTGCTGTTTTTACTGTTTTTATAGAAATTGAACTCCAAATTTTTTAAAATTTTGGAAGTGATTAAGTAGGGTCCATTTTCCATTATGTCTGAATATATTTTCTATTGCCTTTGTGTCCCTTTTAACTGCTCAAGCTAAACTTGGTAGTAATTATCAACATTGCCCTAAGCCCTTTTAAATAGATTATTACATAAATCTCCCACCCCAAATTTGCATTTCATATTCTTATTTTCTTCACAGAATCGTATACTAATAGCTTGAGCATTTTCCCGTAGACTACATCTTCGCTGCTTCTTCTCCAGATCGCACCTGAATGCATCTCAGCAACACAATAGTATTTGCTTTTCTTCCCAAAGGGACTAATATAGTTTTTATTTGATACAGTTTAAACACTATCTTAGCTGTAAATAGCGAACTAACATGCTCTAAGCAGTTTGACATTTCTCTACTGAAATATAAGAATTGTTTTTACTTATAGTGGGTGAAATCAAAGGAATTATTTTTTCTTGTATCATTGATCCTCTGACAGGATCTTGATTCTTCACTTTTGGATAACTCTCAAAAACTCTACGCAATCGTATCAAAGAAGTCATCAACCGTGTGGGGGATATCTCTTCTCTTCTTGAATCTCTTCTGAGAAGAGATGTAATCAGTAGGATTGTCAGTTTCCTCCTTTATATAGAAACGTTCAAAAACTTGTTTTGGTAGTGGTGTGTATTTGTGGACACAAGGTGATGAGCAGCGTCGCTCCCATGTTATTTTACCTGAACTGATTTGACCTTGCTATACATAATTATAGAGGCCTTTGTTTGATCACGGTTGTGTGATAATTAATAATAATAATAATGTGAATCATTTCAATAAATTCCTTGGAACCGTGGAGTGGAAATTTCAGGAAGGGAAATTTGTGACTTACTGCCCAACCAATTAGGTTAAATTTGTTTTCTGGTTATATAGCAAATAAAAATTGTGTGTTTGTGTTGTGTGGCTCTCTGGCATGCATGTGCTTAATTTGTGTGTGCATGTGTTTGCATGTTGTGTGTTTGTGTGAGAAATCTAGGCAGGCTTGGGAACTGAAATTCAGCTAATATTTAGTTTCTGAGACAAAATTTTCCCAAAGGGACCTGAAAAACTGAATTTTCCATTAATTGGGGGTCTTAGAAACCACTGGAGAGGCGCAGAATACCTGTAACTGTACCACTTTCCTATGTTGGGTTTTTAAAAAGTTATAATCTATGACTTTTTGACCCCCATTTACAACATCATTTTTGATAAGTGCCCCGTGTGTGATGCCCTGGAGCTATGCACACATTTTGTAACACATCTCAAGTACAAAGGTTTGGAGTGATTAATAGTTGAACAGACTGACAGAAACCCCTGAACGTGAGTCTTAAGTGCTGTCAATGGTGCTTAGGAGAGGGGGGGCCCAAAACAAAGTTTGTACCGGGGTCAAATTTGTAATTGGATCCAATCATGTGTTGAAAAGCACACACCATGTTATGTGTCTACCATAAGGATTCAGAAAAGTAAGTTTGTATATGTCAGCCTCAAATTTTCAGAGTTATAGGCTAAAAACAGCAAAAATCAATAATAAGGGTCAATTTCAGTTGTACAGGGGTCAAATTTTAAGTTGCTCCGATTTGGGATAAAAAAATGGGCAAATTATTGGGGAGGTTCTAGTAATTCAAATACGGATTAGTTTTGACTGTCTTAAATGCTAGTTTCCGATGTAGGGGGGCACAGAAGGGTCAACGTCCATTGCAATTCAATGGGGCTTGATCTTGTTACCACCCCTACTTTCTTATCGCAAGCAGTTTGAGACACTCAAACCTAATTCTTAATTTTATCCTATGACTCCACCAATAATTTGCACCCATTTTTGTATCCAAATCGGAGCAATTTTAAAATTTGACCCCTGTACAACTGAAATGACCCTTGTTTATTGATTTTTTATGGTTTTTTAAGCCTATACGCTACTGAAACTTTAGGGTGTACATATTACACACTTACCTTTTCTGGAATCCTTATGGTTAGACACATAACAGTGTGCTTTTCAACATTATTGGATCAATTTACAAATTTGACCCCTGTAAAAACGTTGTTTTGGCCCCCTCTCCTTACGGCACCACTTGCGCACTTAATGAATCTGCTTTTCAGGGTTTCTGTCAGTCTGTCAACCTATTTAATCATCAAACCTTTTGTACTTGAGATGTTTACAAATGTGTGCTACTCCTGGGTTTAGAAATACTGCTTCAGCACCCAAGACATAAAGTTTTTAACGGGCCCCATATCCATCCACACTTCCCCAAGACCCCAATTAAGCATAATTTAGTCCTTAATTCTCCTTTAAGGAAATATTTTGTCCTAAGAAGGCACCTCTTTGTTGCCATTACAAAAAATGAGAGCATTTGCCCAAGAAATTTTGAGAAATCCTGCAAATTAAAGAGTGGACCATCAAGTGAGAAAATCCCACTCGCAGATGTTGGCATATTTGCTTACAAGAAACACCTATACCATCTTTTTTGTCTTTCAATACATCACCTTGGTGTTATTAGTTACAACAAACAGCCTCCTTGGAAAAAAAGGAGAAATAAACCTTTGGCTTCTTTCCCTGGAGAGGTGCAAAATCCAATGAACATTCCTCAGAATTGTTTGTCCCAGGTTATGGGTGTTTTTGTAATTCATGTAAAGTACGGCGAACCTGGGGATAATTTCAATTTTTTTTGTATCGTGCTTTACTAATTTTGCATGGAGACAGCGCCAAAATTCGATCTAACACTTTCAGGAGTTTGAGAGTCATATTATTTCCCTCCATACTTTTTCCTTTTAAACTTTGCATATGAATATGGTTTCTTTTCTTCAATATGAACAATATTTTGTTTTAAAAAAGGGGAGGTCACTGAATCATTCTTGAGATAGGATCCAAAAATGGCCTCTTTTGCCAAAAATTCTTGATTTTACCTCACTTTGCCCCCTTGCTCCTCTAATTGGCAATAGGCCACACCGTCTACAAGTCCAAAACAATCATCATCCTATTTCGGGTCAAATTCTCTTTATAAAATTATCTTTCTGCTTTTTAAGTCAGGGGGGATATTGCGACAGCCAGATTTGTCTATGTGTGTGTGTGTGTGACCAGTTAGTCTGTTGTGGGTATGTAGGGGTCCAATTGGGTTTGGGTTTGGACTGGTTTTTTGAATTTACCTAGACCAAAATGTGTAATTAGGCCATACGGCAGCAAAGTAATGAAAAGAACACTGGCCTATGGGTCATAAGCATTGTACTTCAATTGGAGTGACACTAAAATGTAATAACTATGGAACATAAGTCCATCAAGATGGGGGTTTTCAGCAAATCATACATACAAACTGAAATTGGAAATGAATTTAATTAATCAAGCTTTATTATCCACGGAACACAATCAACAAATTTCCCTAACAAAATTCCAACTTCCAAAACCAAAAATAACATAAATAACATTACATGGTTAAAACCAAGGTAATGTAAAACTTGGGTGGTCTAATGGCGTAATCCTAAAGTAGTCTTGATAAAATTGAAAAAACCGAAAAAAACTAAAAAATCAATAAAATAATAATATTTTAAGTTTAGATTTACAAAATGTTTAAAGAGAAGATGATCTCTGTTATAATTATCATAATCTATTTAAAAAAAAAAAAAAAAAAAAAAAAAAAAAAATAATGCATTTTTTATAATCAGTTCTTGGACGTAGGAAGGGAATATTGTATTTACTTCGGCAAAATTTTGCTGACAAGTGTCTCATTGTGCTTGACAAGGGTCTCATCTTGTTGAAAAGGTCTCATTTTGCTGACAGTGTCGCATTTTGCTTGACAAGCGACTCATGCTGACAAGGACTCATTGCTTGCAAGTGACTCATTGCTTGACGTGTCTAATTTTGCTTGAAAAGTGTCTAATTTGCTGACGTGCTCATTTTGCTTGCAAGTGTATCATTTTGCATTGACAAGGGTCTATTTTGCTTGATAGTTGTCTCATTTTGCTTGACAAGTGACTCATTTTGCTTGACAAGTGTCCCATTTTGCTTGACAAGTGTTCATTTTGCTGACAAGTGTCTCATTTGCTGGACAAGTGTCTCATTTTGCTGATAAGTGTCGCATTGTGCTTGACAAAGTGACTCATTTGCTGGACAAGGGTCCCATTTTGCTTGACAAGGGTTGTCAGATGTGCTGGACAAGTGTCTATTTGCCTTGATAGTGTTTCATTGCTTGACAGTGACTCCATTTGCTGACAAGTTGTCCCATTTTGCTTGACAAGTGTCTCATTTGTTGACAGTGTCTCATTTTGATTGATAAGTGTCTCCATGATGCTGACAAGTGTCTCATTTTGCTTGAAAAGCTTTCTCACGTTTGCTTGAAGACAGTTAGTCTCATTTGGCGTTGACAAGTGTCTCATTTTGCTTTGAAAAAGTGTCTCATTTTGCTTGACAAGTGTTCAGTTTGCGTGACAAGGTCTTAATTTTGCTTGACAAGTCTCATTTTGCTTGAATAGTGTTATTGTACATTGCTTGAAAAGTGACTCATTGGTACTTTGACAAGGGTCTTCATTGTGCTTAATCACAACTCTTTGTATGCTCTTGAATGGCTCAAAGCTGTCGTGAGGCATAAAATTTAACTGTCGTGCAAAATTTCCATGTAAACCGTATAAAGAGAAATTGTTTTTAAATAGAAAAGAAATGAGAGATTTGTACTTTCAGATTGGTATAGTAGATCCAAGAATGCTATAGCTTGGCGGTGGAAAAGAGGGAAAACCTCAAGCCTCTAATTAAAGTGACTCAAGGTATATACGTGATTTATAAAAAAAGTGCACCTACATTTTAAAGGCAACATCAGCGATCCCCAAAAATAGTAAAAACATTTGAAATTTGCTAGAGTAGTCTTAAGAAAATGTCTCTGGAATTCACATGAGGTTTGTTTTCAATGCAAATATAACAAAAGAAAGAAAACCGCATTGTTCAAAGAAACAAGTCTGGATTCAATTAGGAGTTGTAGTAAGTGTCTGTACGGATAGCAATGACTAAAATATATGCTTCTGGTCATATCATGTGCAGGGTATATTAGGATAACTTTTACTATTACAAACATGCACAAGTCTAGTTTTATTTTTTTTAAATTCGATATGCAATCGATGATAGTGCCTTTAAAATCAACTCGCTATAAGAAAGTTTCTGTCTATAAATTTCAAGATGACAAGGTTAGCAATGAGAAGAAACCTGACGATCTCATGATGCGACTTTAATTCTCAGTTTGTTTGATGCATCTTCAGTAGATCTGAGACCGAGAAAGGAATTATGGTCCTTTCTCTAGGATGACAAACCAAATTCCAGAAGATTAAATGGTTAAATAAAATAAATGTGGGGTCAAGTCAAAAAAAACTTTGCATGCTATCTTCAGTAGATCTTTATGATGTAATATGTATGCAAAAATGATTGTTTTGTATTCTAGAATGATCCAAATATCACATCAGTAGGATTTCAGGGGACAACTGGATAATTGTCAGCACAGCATTTGTATTGATGTTTTTAGTTAAGCTAAACTAGTCAACGTTAAACAAACAGGTCACCCCAACTATAAAAAAATGATGACAGTAAAGAGATGACGACATCAGGCAACAACAACAGAAGCATACAAAACTACATGTTTGGAGGGAAAGGCACGCTATTTTCTCGGAGAGGTACTGGCCTGTGGGATTACACTCCCTGATAAGGGTTTGTTTTACAATCCGGGTACCTCGGCTGTCTCAATTGGGGTGATGAAAAAAATGAAGTCTCATGATTTATTTTCAATATTGATTTTAATTTTTCTACATTGTAGGCCAGTTGAGAAGTATAATTCCAACCATTTTGAGGCGTCATGTCTTTGTGAACAATTTTTGTGATTGATGAAATGTTACATTTCGGAGAGGACAAATTTTGACCGAATACTCATTAATTTCTACAGGTTGGGGTGAAAAAACAAAGTGCTTTGATTATGTTCAGTATTAATATTTTTGTAAATGTAAATATAGATAATTCAAACAGTATGTTTCCAATAATTTGGAGAAGTGACGTCTTCAGGAACAATTTTTATGGTTGGTCAAACCTTCCAGTTTCGGAAGGGACAGATTTTGACGGAACGCCGACTTCTAACTTTTGATTCAGTGATCAGGAAAACTTTAATGGGTAGCCACCAAGTATTTACTACAAGATGACATAAACTAGAGGTTTTTAACGAAAATATCACAAATCAATCTGTCCAATTAAGTTTAAGCTTTATTACTAGCCTAAATATGGAGGAGGACATTTTGACAGAATTTAACACTAAATTCAAATTGACACCACACGTGTTACCATACATGGTCACATTCTTTTAAGGATTTCTGGATATTAATTACCATGCTTCAAATGTTATTTCTGTACATGTTGAATGTTGCCCAAATGTTTATTATGACAGTAATGAATCTACTGAAATATTAACCTTCATCAAATGCGAACAGTACATTTTACGCCAATTTCCATACATATGTTATATTTGTGGTAGTTATCAAGCATTTGAAATGGTTTCTTGCAAGCTGTAGGGTATGGGCTTTGGGGGTATTTAAGTTGGAATAGTGACCATTATGAAAAAGTACGGACATTGTTTTTTATGGGTCACATGTTAGTGTTCAGCCAAGAGGTACCCGATTGTAAAATACAACCCAGAAGCCCATTGCAGTACCAAGGAAAATGTGATGCTCTATTCCCAATAGAAACCAGGTAGTATTTGGGTTATTACACCTCACTGTGACTCTGGGGGTGAGGTGGGCTGTAGGGAAACGGTTCAAACTATTTCCTAGGGAAATAGCACTTATAATCGGAATCAGCAATGAAATACATGATTATGTTTATGAATATTCATGAGTGTAATTAAAATACAAATACTACATGGTGTAGAGGGAAAATAAGGCACACTATTTCCCGAGGTGTTGGGTAAATGGCTACGGGAATCACCCCCATGAACAGGATAGGCCCTGTTGCCAGTACCAAGGGGGAAAATAGTGTGCCCTCTATCCCCAATAAAACATGTTAGTATTGTTTTATTACACTCACTCTGACTCTGGGGGAGAGGTTTGAGGTGGTAGGTGAAATAGCACTTGTAATAGGGTCAACCAAATGCAATAGCATGATTAGTTTATGAATATTCATGAGGTGTAATAAAATTATTGATGGTACCTTTCAAGCCACTGCTAATTGTTGAATGATTAATTTCTATAACCAACTGTTTTGAAAAAAAATATGCCAAAAAGCACACAAAATCACTTTTGGTATACAAAAAAGTGATAGTCAACTTTTTTGCAGTACTTTTTATGGGATTCAGTTTCTGGAAAGCCTGGCTTGTCTATTTGGCTTTGGTGTAAGCATAAGTATATGATTTTCAATTTGTAAACGTAAACGCATGTAGCGGTATGATTGCAGCCATCAGATCATTGATTTCCTTAAAGAGGACATGGGGAGATTTCCAGGAAGAAGCGCCCCCAATTTGTTCTCGAACCCCGGTTTTTTACATATATTTGGAATTGCTTACCAATGATTAGCATCCACCCCAAAACCCTTTTTTTGGAAAAAAAGTGAATAAGCCGAATGCGCTTAAAAAAAATCCCTCCTGTCACTTAAAAAGACTGTCTAAACATATCTAGTTCACAAATTTCATTTGCATTCTATTATACTAATTGAAAGAGTGGTGAATCTTTACCTACATTCAGACAATGGTGAATTTAGACTTAAAGTGACAGGAGGAGATTTTTTTTTAGGATACCAAATTGCTCTCAAATTTCACTAGTTTGGTTGTAGACCACTACGCGAAACGGTTCGAAAGGTTTATTGGACCAAACAGGTGCAAAAGAAACTGCAAAACATGTTTTGAACTTGCCTGCTTATCTACTCATTAACCATAGAAAAAACCTGCTGTGACTTCGTTCGTGCACGCCAGAAACTACTAAATCCTCATTCTTCTTACAGAAAGACGGTGTATTCGGCCAATTCACTTCAGTGTGATCTATGCATTGGTAAGCATTCCAAATATGTAAAAAACGGGGTGCGGGTTGGTCTGGTTCGAGAAAAATGTGGGGCGCTTTTTCCTGGGAAATCTCCTCATGTCTCTTAAACCTTGACAAGGGAAAGGTGATAGACGTAAATGTTCAGGAATAAAAATACTGGCTTGTTCACTTTCTGCTCGATGTGCTTATATGCCCAGAAACCTTGGACAGAAGATTTACTCAGGTTTGGACCAAAGTTAAAGTAATTAGGACATTATGTTGTAATTCATTATAATGGTAATAATCTGTTTGATGACAAAAATGAGGCTTTATGGAAAAGCTCATGATAAAAATGGTGACAAACCTTGAACATAAGCAGCCAAAGTCATATCTTAATGCACATTATTTTGTGGCGAGAATTTTGCACAAAATTTATCATGAACAAACTATTGGCAGGGTTGTTTTGTAAAATCTGGATAGCTATTCTGTGGGACTAACTAATTTCTATTGAATTTTACAGTCTATTGTAGAGGAGTTAATATTTCTCGTACCGACTTTATAATTTTGACCATACTTATATAGTCCTTCAATGAAGCGGGATTGCAGTTTTTTGTTGACATGTATAGGAAATATGGCGTTTTTTACAATGGAATGAATAAAATTTAAAAAAAAAGTTCCCACAATAGTAAGATGGGACACCAGGTGTCATATGAAGTCAACAGTTGTCTTCAGTAGACAGGTTTACAGTTCAAATCTTTGTAAAAACATAGGTATTTTTACTCAACAGGACTAAAAAATACCAAAAATCCAATTGATTTGAAGAAATGGCAGAAACTAGATGTCATGTCAAGTCAACAGTTTATATGCTATCTTCAGCAGATCTAGTTAATAGGCGTATTGGAAGGACAGTGCCAGCCATTACAAAGTGGGCACGTTTTGCTTTTTCCCCAAACATTGATGCCTGCAGGCTTGGAGGCTTAAATTGATCTTTGGCGTGGGACACAAATGTAGATAGATGTTTACCCGAGATGAAAAGGTGGGGGGATTTTGAACAGGGGTTAGGAAAGAACTTTTTTAAGTTATGTAAGGATGATTCGGTAGAAGCGCCCACAGACTGCAAAAATGCTTGTGTGTGTGGGGGGGGGGGGTGGTAGGACACGACCTGCTGGATTTGGACATTGGGGATTTCCCAACGGTTAATTAGTTAATAGTAGTGAATATAGTAAGCTACATGTAGTTAATATAGTTAGTAATATAATCAGTGGACTGGTGGTCTAATGGTGAGTGGAGGGGTCCGTCTAGTAGAAGTTGGAGTTTCAATTCCACATGGGACATCCTGCAAGTTTACTCTACAGTTCAAATTGTTTATATGTCGCGGTATTAAAACACTTAAGGCCCATGGTCCGATCACTTAAAGCCTCATTCACAGAACCCCAGATATACTAGAAGTGGTCAAAATTCATGGTCGATAAAGCTACTATTTTTTCAGTTACACTGTGAAATCTCGGGGCTACAGGAAGTTTAGTTAGATGGTATGAGGCGAAAAATGCCACCCCATATTGACGACCATTAATTAATTTTACAGATACTTAATGGGGCTTTACAAATGAGGCTCTCACATTCAAAAATAGAAATATTGGTGCAAACTTTTACAGAGGGATTTTGGAGTCAAAAGTTATGCCAAAAACAAGATGAAGAGTCATATAATTAAATAAACCCTTTAAGGTTGGTAAATGCTTCAATTTAGGAATGGATTTTGCCAGTTTCCTTTGGAATGAACTATATTCTCAGTGTGTGTTTAGAGGTTTTTGTGTCATCTACAAGAATTGCAGAAAGGCACCATAGGGATTACTCTGGTCGATGTTGTATTGTGTGTCTGTGGTCAAAATGTTAATCCCTTAATAAATTGCATGCCGTTATGAGTTCCGTAAGGGCTACGAGATGTATTGGTGGAAAGGAGGAGTGGGGGAGGTTCCGCCTGGGGGGGGTTGGGATCCGGCGTGGTTTAGGTTGGACAACTCGGGGGGGGGGCGGGTGGGGTGGTGCATGTTGGTGGACCTAATTGTGAACTTGTGACCCCCCTCATGTGGGACACTTTTGGACCAGTCAAATGTTAACAACTTACTATATTGACATGCAGTGTTGAGTTCTGGTTTGAAGGGCTACGCTGATGTAAATTGGTTGGAAGGAAAATGGCGTTGTATGGGGTGTGAGGTCTGGGTCTTTGCGGGAAAGTTCCTGGGTCTGATTGGGCGGGTGTGGATGGGGGTGAGTGTTCTGGGGTGGTGATTTAACGGTCGTGGGGGTGGGATGGGGTCCGGGAGGTCATGGGGTGATTGGCGGTTGAGGTGAGGGATGACATGGGTGGTGACCTTATGTGACCTTGGTGACGACAATCATGTACGGGGACGACAGAGCGATGTTGGTGAGAGACAGCGGATCCCGCGATTGTGTTGTTATTTTGAATAAATACATGATTCTCTACCTGCATTAATTTAACCAGGTATTTTCTGTGCCACCATGTGTAGATGGGGAAGTAGGGTTAGCATTTGGCTAATGATCAGAAAAAGAAAAAAAGATGGAGGGGGAAACACACAGTGGATTTCCAATTTTAGTCAAATGTTGCCATCCCTGTTCATTTTATTTGTACTTAAACATACAGTATCAATGTCTTTTTTGGATAAAGATACTTTTACCTATCAAAAGTTGTCTAATTCAAATATTCATAAATAGCAAGACCAAGGTAGCGCAAGAAAGGCACCTTGAATTTCTTGCTAGGGGACTATTTACATTCTGAACTATTTGTACACAATTGCTTCCACATCAATCACATCAAGGCAATATTTCAACATGATTTGAAATAGGGACATTTCGTGCCTGATTAAAGCAAAAATTGGAATGCCACCAAAATAGGCATTGATATTTTTACTGTTTTTGCTTCAGGCAAATTTGGAGTTCATCTAGTAGTAATAATATGTTCTGTAGTGCTGATTATGATCAACATGTAACATGCCTTTGGGTTAAAAAGTCTCGACTGCTTTCAGCGGGAGCTACTTGAATCAGCACTGCTAAGTGATATTCTATGATTCTTGAAAGCGATTCTCATTTTGTAAGTTCTTTGTACTAATTTTGGGTACTTGTTGCCTAATTTGGGTGTTGTGATTGCTCATGAGACTATCCAACTCTGGCTTTGTAGCTGTGGGTAATAATATGACAAAATGTTTATCTTGCATTTCATGTACTTTTATATCAAACTTTTTTTCTGTCACCCGTGCAGTATTCAGGGAGGCACAAAAAAGTCTAAATTATGTAGTGAGGGTGTATGTGTGGGGCTATATGTTAAGGTTTTCAAAATTGTCAAAAGGTAGGTCGGGCGGTAGGGTTAGGACCAGCATTGGGTCTTCCAGCGCTTTTTGCCCACCAGGGTGATCTCAGGGTCGACCCTCGGTTAAGGCCTGCGATTCATGTGCGTTTTGTGGTTTTTCCAGTCCATACTCGCATGTTTTCCTGGGTACTCCGGGTTCCTCCGGCTTCTAAAAACAGGGAGTCTTCCCTAATGTGTGTGTATTGAGGGTTGACCAACAGAAGGACGTAAAAATCAGCACTGAAAGAAAATATTAAAGAATTTCTTTAATTCTACTGTAATACTGCTTTTGAGGATGTGATGTTTAATATTTCTACTAAAGCAAATCTATTCATTTACTCAAAAATAAAACATCTCATAAACGGGCTGTCTATGGTACTTAAGCAAACATCATATATAACTTTAGTAAACAAAGAAAATTTTTTAATTATGAACAGCAGTTATAGAAATTTCTTTCAGTGCTGAGTTAGGTCCTTCTGTTTGTCAACCCTCGATTTGATATATATAGTGTTCTTATTATGCTGTAAAAGTAAAATTGAAATAAGTTCTTTGGACGCTTAAGTACACAAATAGTGTTGGTGTGTTGTTAAATACTAATACATCCTCCTTCTCCTTAACAGGTATTTGGCTTGATGTTATAATGAAACTTTGATTGAGGTTGATACCAATGAAGGGTGATGCATATTGTTTAAGTTGAGGATGAATAATGCATTCCCGAGGGGGAAACCCATCAATGATACTGTGATCCCTTTATTTCTATTCTAAGTAACTAGATTAAAATAAGAAGATTCCACCTTGTGACCCAAATATTGAAGTTGTTTTTAACTGAGGCTTATCTACAAAAAAATTATGTGTAGTGCTGCATAAAGTGCTCCTTTTGGGATTTGACCGCACTTGTAACACAGTTATTGTAATTTTATGGTGATATGTTAATAAATTGCAGTTCCACATCTTGAATAGTGGTCAGAAGACGGTATAAATAGAATAAGACTTTTTGTTTCCGTCTGAATTAGTCCAGAGGGGTTAAGGGGGGGACCCCCTGGAGCAAAATCATGCACTTTGTGATAGAAGTATAGCATTTGGGACACACTCTTACTATGGACCACATTCCAATTTTTCAAAACGGGACCCCAGGTGGATTTGACCTGTGGCGGCTCCGTGGGGCCGTGGTGACCATTTTTCAAAACTGGCTGCCATTACATATTGTCCAATGTCTCATATTTCGGTTGAATAACATTGATTTTTGTGTCTATATTACCATGTTGTGGAATGCCAAGGTATTCAAATATGACATTTTAAACAAATATATTCGGTCAGGTATTTTGTTTTCCAAATGGTGCCAAATTGCACAAAAAATTGACATTTTTTTATACCTAGCTTAAATGATTTTGGTCCTAGATTTTGCGTCTATTACTGAGTTTTAAGGGATCAAGAAATCTGAAGAGACATATACATTTGAAAGATCTTGTGTCAGTCCTTGTTTTTTCCAATATGGCAAAGCCATTTAAAGTTAAAATTGACCCTTTACTTAAAGAAAATAGCCAGTATGTGCCTTTGAAGTTATAAGGCGTAGTAATCTCACTACATGTAGATACTTTAAAGCGGGACTCAGAGATTTCGAATATCATTTAATATTATATATAAAATAAGGTCAACTAGAACTAAATGGTAGTCACCTAAATCGCTCAATTCCAAAGTTTTGAGTATGAATCGGATTTTTCGTTTTTGATGCAGGTAAAGCTTTAGGTGTAATATAACATGCCCATAGGATGGTATAAACAAAAATTTCCGATCCGGAATTTTTTAAAAACAAAGATGTGATTTTCTCTATGAAGGCACTTCGAATTTAAGCTTTAGCTATTTCACACAGTGAAGTATATGGGAACAAACATTATGGACATGCAAAAAACACAAGTTATTTGAAAAAATTGAGGGCGCCCTCATCGGAAAATCTCTGAGTCGGCCTTAACCAAGATCCCTGCTAATTGGTCAATTAAAATGAAAACGAAAGATACTACTCCTGGAAGCGCCATTTTCAAAATAAAGTGTGAAATACGGTGACGTCAACAATATTCTTGTATTGCAACACAGATTCTAAAGGGATGAAATAAAAATGTATACAGCTGAGTGTGTTATGTTGTACAATGATTGGTAAGCAAAACATCCAGTGCAGGTCTGGTTCATGATAATAATGTTGATTAATGTCGATCTCACCGCGGTACTAACATTTGACAGTGGCACTTCCTGAAGGTTGCTATTTGAGGTGCAGCCATACTAAACATATCAGTAAATATTGAATTGTCAAAAAACATAAAATCGCGATACTACAAAATATACTGAATTTCTGGTCATACCTTAATTATACCTCAGTTAAGGTCATTACATGTGGCATGTAAGATGTGTCATAGAACGGTCAATTTTATTCAGGTTCATCACACATTTGCGCATTGTTACTTATCATTTCTTAAACTGTACTCTGCATTCTCATCCCTTGCTAACATCTACAACTGATGATTGCACGATACGCTACTCGCTATACACCAGTTGGTGGAAGAGGTGGTCCATTTATAAAAGGTCACCAATTACATTTGAACGGTCCCGACCCACAATGCAATTCGAAAGTCTGCTGGCAACTCCGGTGCTTTGATAATTATTTGACCCCATACATTGGACCGCCAGCATTCGAGTTCAATAATTGTATGATTTGCCCCCACACAAATTGCAACAGAAACAATTTTGGTGTTACTTACTCTGAAATAGTCCAAAAATATATTTAAAAAATTACCAAAATCAACCTAGTGGAACATGTAGGAAATAAGGGGGCAAGTTTGTACAGGGCGGTAAAAATTGGAATTGTCGAATTGATTTAAATGAGTGTGGACCAATTTATTGGGCTACTACTAAGGTTTTAAAAAAAAAAAAGGTTTATAGTTTGCCCTATTCGCGTTATAGTTGTAGTACAATAGGCTCATAAACAGTTTAAAGGTCATCCTGGGGTAAATTATTTAGACTGGTCGGATTTTGATCGGACTGGTTGTAAACTGCTAATCTGTCCCACTAGATAAGTAATGTAAATAGATTCTTTGGTTGAACTTCTATATAAGAATGACAGAGGTTATGACTAGTGACCTCCCATCGACCCTGTAGCCCCAGTCATTGTTGCGTTCACCCCCCACACTCATGACACAACGAATATAGTAGCACTGGGCAACCAGGTATATTTCGGGTCTGTACAATTAGACGAACAATTGACACCATTTTTTTTCATAACGAAACGGATTATATCTGAAAATTTACCCATTGTGACATTGACATATGTTGACTCAAAAACTATTGAAATACAACCGCAGATATGGAAAAACTCTACATTTTTTTAATCCTGGAAATGTAAGAACACGTGTGGCATACTTTTCGACAAGTTTTAGTGATACTTTCAGATTTTGACCCATGTATACACCCATTACCCCCTTAAAAATATATGTCCCCCCCCTTGGATTTAGTAGACTTTTGATATGTTGTTTTAAAGGTTATCCACTCACATTTGCTGGAATTGATATGTTGCAAATTCCGTGTTGGTTAAGGCAGCATTTATTCGATTTTGACTGGCCTAATCTCATTTCTTTAAAAACGATGCTAGGCTAGTGCTTCCTTGTTAATTTTTTTTTTTAGCCTGAAATTTTTTAATTCTCTGCCTTTTCAGAGAGAATAACCTATGCCTATGTAATGAAATACAGAACGCTGAAAATGAGTTGTGAAAGACTGTGAAAATCAAATGATTTGACCACCAGACTTTCGATCTTATTAATCATGCATTACAATGTGATTACCAAAATGGTTAATTAAAGTGCATGAACGACAAGGGATTGCTCTGTCGAACTGCACCCCCGGGGCGGTTCTCAACTTTGGTTTTTTTGGGTAGGAACGTGCTACGCGACTCTGGACGTAGGACCCATAGCTATACCATTTTCATGTATGTACGTTATCCAAGTGGAGATTGGGGGGGGGGGGAAAACCCACTCCACAAATAGTTCGCTAGTGGAATAATCGCGCAAGGGATCCTCAAATAGTCCACTAGTGGAATACTTGCGCACGGGTGCACAAAAAACTCTTGTCCCTATACGGAAAACGGTGGATCCATTTTTCCGGCACGGATCTCAATTAGTCCGCTAGTAGAATAATTGCGCACAGGATCCTAAAATAGTCACTCGGGAATAATTTGCGCCGGGTGCGCAAAAAAAACTCTTTGTTCCCCATAAGGAACGGTTTGGGGGATCATTTCGCCTACGGGATCCTCAAATAGTCGACTAGTGCGAATAATCGCGCACGGGGAATCCTCAACTAGGCCCCCACTATTGGAATAATTGCGAACGGGTGCGCAAAAAACTACGTCCCTATACGGAGACGGTGGATCATTTCCGCGAACGTGATCACGTCAAATAGTTCGCTAGTGGAATAATCGCGAACGGGATTCAAATAGTCCACTGGTGGGATAATTGCGCCGGGGTGCGCAAAAAACCCCCCCTTAAGGAAACGGTGGATCATTTTTCCTCGCACGGGATCCTCAATAGTCTCTAGTGGAATAATTGCGCACAGGTGCGCAAAAAACTCGTCCCTATAAGGAACGGTGATCCTTTCCGTGCACGGATCCTCAAATAGTCCACGTCGGGCATCCGCGAAACGGGATCATTCCCGCGCACGTGGATCATTCCCGCGCACCGGATCCTCAAATAGTCCCCCAGTGGAATAATTGCGCACAGGATCCTATATAGTCCGATAGTGGATTTATTGCGCACGGGATCCTCCAAATAGTCCATTCGGAGCATCCTGCGCCCCGGGATCCTTTCCGCGCACAGGATCCTCACAATTAGTCCGCTAGTGGAATAAGCGCGCACAGGATGTTCAAATAGTCCCCACAGTCGGAAGCATCCGCAACGCGGATCATTTCCGTGCAGTGATCCTCAAATAGTCCGCTAGGGATTTGTGATTGCATGGGATCCTCATATAGTCCGATAGTGAATTGATTGCGCACGGGATCCTCAAATAGACCACTGTAGGAGCATCCGCGCACGTGGATCATTCCGCGCACGGGATCCTCAAATAGGTACGAAGTGGATTGATGAGTGGATCATTCCCGCGCACGGGATCCTCAAATAGTCCCTAGGGAGTGATTTGCGCAGGGATCCTTATATAGTCCGATAGTGGATGATGTGCGACAGGAGGATCCTCAAATAGTCGCATGTCGGAGCATCCGCGCACGGGGATCATTTCCGCGCCACGGGGCTCCTCATTTAGTCCGCTAGTGGAATAAATGCGGCCGGCACGGGTCCTAAAATAGTCCACCGTCGGAGCATACGCGCACGCGATCAGTTCGCGCACAGCGATCCTCCAAATAATGTAAGATAGGGATTGATTGCGAGGGATACTCAAATAGTCCGATAGTGGATTTATTGCGCACGGGATCCTCAAATAGTCCACTGTAGGAGCATCCGCGAAGAAGTGGATCATATCCGCGACGGATCCTCAAATAGTCTGATAGTGGATTGATTGCTCACGGGATGCTTCAAATAGTCGATAGTGGATCCAGGTGAGCACGGGATAATCAACTAGTCCGCTATGGATTGTTTTTGCGAAAGGGATCCTCAAATAGTCCAAGTAGGAGCCTCTGCACACTGGGATCATTTACGCGCATGGGATCCTCAAATGTCCCCGTCGGATCAATCCGACCGCACGTGTGGTCATTTACGCGCACGGGATCCTCAAAGTCCATTACGGAGAGTACCGCGCACGTGGATCACTTTCGCGCAAACGGATCAGGTTCAAATAGTCCGTTAGTGGATCATTTCCGCGCAAGGGCTCCTCAACTAGCGGTAGTGAAGGAATAGTCGCGCACAGGATCCTCATATATTCCGGTAGTGATTAGCGCTCACGGGATCCTCAGGTAGTCAACTGGTACGGATCATCGCGCTTGAATCATTGTCATAATTATTATTAAAAGCAATGTTAGCAATTTGCAAGGGCGCCCCATTTTTTTAAGGAGAGTTTGCGGCAGAAGGTGGATTAGTAATTGGCTATTCATATAGGCCTACATGTGAAGGTAAGCTAGAAACTACTCTGTGTTTATTTTTGGTATTAGATGAATTAATTACTAATGGTCGTGAATGGAAACGCTTCCAATATAAAATAGGGGGAAATAGCGCCATGTAGGAGAGTGGGAGAGGTCGGGGTAATCCCGAACGGGGGTAATCCTGAGCAGCGGAAAATTTTTTTCGCTACATTGCGACAGGAGGGAGACCGTGTTACCTATGGTGTTAGCTTCCGTTGGACTAATTCAAATGTAAACTGGGACCAATATGCGAAATCTCGCACCTTCTCGCGGAATTACCAAAAAACCACTGTTAGGTGAAAATGAATATTCGGAACATATATTCTGGATGGACATATCACATCTACATAGAAGAGAGAGAAAGGGGTTTTAATAGGTTAAGCGGAATAGGGATCCGTCACCCAATTAAAAACACGTAAAACAGGGGGCACGTCCATGATGAAGTTTAGAAAGTGACAAGATTACAAAACATCACTGGTTTGGGGTAAGCCCGAACGGAACCGTTTCCATGGCAACCATATAGGTGTGTCCATCTAATCTCCATAAGTGTTGAAACTCTCATCGAGCTTTTCAATTAATTATTATAATAACTTTTTAAACCAAAATTGCATTTTTGATCCCAAAGTGTGCGCATTGGAAAACCCCAACGTTCGGGCATTAGCCGTTGAGGTGTCGCCGTTGTAAGGTAATCCCGAAACAACGCCATTTTTTTTGTTTTGATCATAATTTTTTTCTACAGGTTTTAGTAAAGAAGAAACATGTGTATAGTTAGTTTTGCTTACACTTTGTGTAGCCTGCTTAGTCAGGAAGACACATAGGGATTCAAGGCAGGAAGACACATAGGGATCACTTGTCCCTGTAGTCTGTTGATGTCTGTTGTTGTTGTTTGTGAAAAAGGGTTAAATTGCTTGAATAACCACATACTTTGATGGATTTAAACAAAACTTCAGTCGTAGATGCAGATGCAACATGGGATCCGCATTTGCTGATGAGGGGTCAAAGGTCACATACCAGTCATGTGAGGTCAAAGTGTAAGATAGGTTGGAAAATGTAAAATTGACCTAAATTGAAAGTTGAAGTTCAATTAGAACCAACTTGAATCTAGGTCAAACATTGGATCCCTCATATGGTAAGAGGTCAAAGGTCACATTACTAAGGTCAAAGGTCATGTGAGGTCAAGTGTAAGATAGTGTGAAAGTAAAAAATTGACCTAAATTGAAAAGTTTAGTTAAATTAGACCCAACTGAATTAATAGGTGCACCAGTGGGTCCCTCATTTGTTGACTGAGGTCAAAGGTCATTGCCAAGGTCAAAGGTTCATATGACCTTTCATTACAAACCGCGACGGCGGCGACACAGTGCGGTCCGAGACCGATGTATTTTTTATTGATATGGTATCTTTACCAACATTGTTTTACCATGGACTTACTGTCTTCAATCGAATGGTGTTCCTTCACCAGGTCTACGGAGTTTTTAGCGCACCTGTACTGTGCGCGATTTATCACTAGCGACTATTTGTGGAGAGTCGCAGATGTCCACTAGTGTATTGCTTAATAACTCCATTTTTTGCCAAAAAGGGAACCAGAGCCTATACCAGAGATGCAATTTTGTGTCAAATAAATCTAAATTTGCCATTTTCAACCCACAAAGTTAGACATTTAAGCAAATTTGACAATTTTGAGCTTTCAGATTGAGAAATTTGACAATTTTTCAACAAATTTTTAGAAAATTTTGAAAACAACCCATTGCTATACCAAAATGGCATGAAAAAAGGGGTCATTGATATACCAGAAGGCTGAAAATGGGACGATGTCTATGCGGTACGTCCCTGTAATGTCATTTGTGTTGAGAAAGCCCCCCCCACCCCCACCCCACACCCCCCCCCCCGGGGCTGCACCCTACGCTGAGATACCAACGGGCTGTTATATATACATGGTTCGATCCAACATAGAATATGCAAGCCCAGCATGATGTGGAGCAACACCCACTACACTATCCCAAAACTTGATCAATCCAGAGACGCTCATTCCATCACTGGCATTCCTGAGAGTAAGCTCACCTCTTACTACATTCAACGATTGGGTCATCACAGGGCAATTGGAATTGCCACTCTTTTTCCACCGCATTTTTTTTGAACAAGCACCATATCTGCATCAGCTAGCTGCTACCTGAGCCTCGCCTTAGGGGCTCATTCAGGCCTCATGACCTTGCTGTGAAAATCCCAAGACCAACTTTGCCTCCCACACCCGGAGATATTTCTCCTATTCCTTAGGCTTGATGACACACCCACCCCCCCCCATTGAGGACTTGCAGAGTTTCACAAGGGAGGTTAATCGCTATCTTGGCGCCAACCCATCAGTGTCATAATTAGATAAAGTTTCCTGCTGTCAATGCCTTGATTAGCATGGAAAAAAAATCAAACACTTCGTTTTGCATCATTCAAATGTTTTTATGAGGATTTTACAATTAACTTCGCGCATATACAATGTAAGAGCCTACAGTGGAGGAGGCTCCTTTCCATCACTGTGGTCTCCA
>JAMKCH010005533.1:0-36928 GCA_023653785.1 Ophioderma brevispina
GCAAAATTTAGCAACTTCCGATTTTGAACCCCTGTAACAAATAGAAATTGACCTTTTTTACCATGTTAGCCATTTTTATTATACCTATAACTAACTCGCAACCCCATTGGTCATAGGTTTGGTACAAACTATACATTTTTTCGGAATCCTTGTGACTAGACCGACAATATGCATACTTTCCAACATGACTGGAGCATTTAAAAGTTTGGACCCCTGTGTAACTAATTGGCCCCTATTGAAAAAGTTCACCACAATTTGATAGGTCTACCTACCTAGCGTTGGATATAGAGGGTCCATACTAACTACCTGAGGTGTCAAACCTTTTCTGTATGAGGGGTAAACGATGATGTTTGACCTGGGTCCCTAGCTCCCCTCCCTATTGTGCATTATGAGCCAATTTAGAGTCACATTTTGGCTTCTACTATCCCAACCGTTGGACCGAGTTTACACCAAATTTGTGACCAAGTTGTTTTGGTGATATGCTTTCCAAGCGAGCGAGAAAAAATAAAAATCGGACTATTGATCGGAATCACCCCAACTTTAACCCCCCACAATATCATTTGTCGCCATTGTGGCTTTAATTAGTTTAAGATCTGGGTGTCAAGGTAGAGTTTATTTTCCGTGACAAATACAATTGAACCCCAAGGAGTTATATCCTTCTGATTGTCAACACTTGAAATGGAGTTCAAAAATTAAAGGTCAAACACTAATCACTACTCCAGATAATACAAAATGCATTTTGGTACCCCAAAGCTTTGTGGTTTCGTGTGGTGTCTCATTTGCAATTCTTAGGCAATTGTATGGTCACTAAGACATGATAATAGAACCATTTAAATGGGCTACAGTCATTACCATTACAAAATTTTGTAATCAAGTAACATATCTGTACTCATAGTTTTTCAGTTTTCTCTGATCATACCCTTTTAATAATAATGCTTTTATTAAACTGGGTTTTAATAATTGAAATGCTACGTACTACCTCCTCGCATTTGACATGATCTGAGACCAACAATGGGAATAATTGATACCGTGCAGTATTTATTGGTGATTCATTCACGGTACAAGATAAAACCATCCATGGTCATTTTACCTTAATATTTCTGCTTATTTTTATGGAATAGTTAGTAATAATAAGGCCGAGATATGTAATACCTATTTGAACTTACATTGCCGAAAACACTTTGCTTTTATTGTTTGGGATGTTACCTATACTCATCATAAGATCAGTTGAGTAGTGTAGTTAACATTCTCTAACAATAATCTTAATTCAAATGTGTTTTTCTTTCAACCCAACGGACACAAACAAAGGAGATCATTATGGTTGCCCGGGGCGATTTTTCCATGGTGAATTTGACGTTTACAGTTTATTGGCAAAATATCTTTGATAAATGGCTGATATTCTAATTAAATATTATATTTGAGCTTGATTTTCAATAAATCCAAAATATTCAACCACCGTGAAACCAAGTGAAATCACGTCTCTATACTTACCCACGGCAACAGTGCCGCCTAAATAGCCGGCATGATCTGCATCCCAAAGTATACGCTGAAGATGGTCTATGTATGATATCGCAGCCCGTAAGGTATCCACTTTGCTGGTGCGTCGGCCTTGCTGTACCCACGGCAAAACTCGCCGAAGTTGTTCAAAACCTGTGTTCAATTGCGTCACTCTGTCTCTTTCTCGTGCGTTAGCTTGGCGACGTCGAACCTTTTGGGACTCGGGGTCTTCTTCTGAAGATTTTGAATTTGCCGAATTTCGACGCCGTCGGACAATGCGTCGGGTTTCGGCAGTGCTGGCGAAAGGAGGCGGTATAAGGCGTATATGTGGAAGATTACTGGGTAAAGTTCCTCGTAGACCTACGGAACTGGGGAAAGAACTTGGTAATGATGGTATAGGTCTTATCCCGCCTGTAGGTACATGGAAACTTGGATGTGCAACTCTGATTGGACTTGCAAATACAGTTAATGGTGGCAAGGGTAATGGTACATTTGATGGTCTGTGCGGAAAATGAAACCCCGGTAGAAGTTGATGACTTAGTCCAGAAAGTGCCCCCAAACAAGGTCGTACTTGGGGAACTGGAACTGGACGTATCAGTACGGTGTCATTGTTGCAACTTTCATTTTCTTTTAGCAACATTGATGAAACACTGTGTAAAATTGGTCCCGAGTTACCATTTTCCAAATTGGTAGTGCAAGATACACGGCTACCGCCGCTACCAAGCGGCGTTGATTTCAAGGCTTTTGATATCATGGGCTGTGGTGCCGCGAGCGATGTGCCTTTAATGCCCGGTAAATTCGGCAGCGGGGTTCGTGTGATTGGCGGCGGTATCCGTATCGCCGGAAAACTGTCAGAACAAATTGGGGTTCTATTTGGAGTCCTTTTACTGTCAAACTCTGTCTCAACGTTAACAATTTTGTCATCTTCGGTCTCTATGGAATTTGGGCTATCTGTTTTTCTTTGATAGGATTCAGACGATAGACTTGTCGAGCTCGATTCCGACTCAATCGTCATTGTAGAATCTGGACGTTCACTAATATCATCCACCACTTCAACAACGTTTATTTCATCATCGCAATCATGATCACATTTGTCATTTTTATCCACGCACATCTTCATTTCCATCGAATCTGTACACTGTGTTATCAACAAACCATGATTGTCAGTGTTTACTACGGCGACAACATCGGTCCCCATCTCTTCAGGTCCAATATTGCTCGCGACACACGCTTCTCTGGTGATATCTGCCGGCTCCGAGACGGGATTTTCAGCTTGTGGTATCCAAATTTCTCCTTCTTGAATAATACTATTAGGCATTACTAGAATATGATGGGTGGCATCTTGTCCAATATCACCAGAAGTTTTATCGTTTGGTGCTAACACTGAAGATGACAAAATTGGAACAGAAACCGAGGCTAATTCCTCGCCTGTGCTTATCTGGTCTGCGGGTACCTCTGTCGAATTTCCATCATTACTACTTGTTTGCACCATCAATGTATAGTAAGTAGTTGTGGTAGCCGCTTCAGCTGACTTACACGTCTGCGCTGCCGACGTTTTAACCACCGCGGTAGGTTCACCTGAGGCACTTGCGGCATTATGAGTGACAATTGGTTCATAAAGACCCGCCTCGCTCGGCTCTAACTCCACACCCTCATCACCAATCACGGTACTCGTTTCCGATTCCATTTAACAAGAGGGATCAGTCATTCAAGTTCAAATCACCACCAATAAAATTGTTTTATAAACTTCTCTTGTCTTTCCAGGTGATGAGTTTAGAAACAGAAGTACTGGTGAAACACGGGGATTGGAGAACGGCTTACACCACAGGTGAATATGGCGATTTGTTGAGCACACTATAACTTACACAGGTGAAAACAACAAGCCGTGTCGTTTACAAATGCGTGACGAATGGGTACTGAAGATGTTGCATTTTTAGAATGCAGTTGCTATTGTTCGGTAACTTCGAACAGGTGCAAACAAGTACCCTCTTCACGTTGTGTTGTGTGTAGGCTGCAGTTTTACAATAGAGGGAAAACAAGTTGCTAACGAGTTTGTAACATTAAAAGTTGTTAATAAGTTTGCAACGCCTTATTTGCCTAGTTATTTATCAATTTATTCGTGTATTTATTCATGTATCTATTTATTCATTTTTGGTTACTGATTTTTTTTTCAATTTTGGCGACATAAAAATAACATTTTTTTTTCTTTAGAAGGTTTTAAAAAAGTGATGAGGGAGACTTTTTTCTCTAAAATATTTGTGGAAAACAAGATTTTTTTGAGGTTCTAATGGCTTATATAACACATAAAAACGTGTTCCATCAATGTTCCCGATTTATATTTTTAATTACACTGTAAAATTACTAAATTGAAAAAGAAAAAATAAGGCCCAACACCAGATGACAGGGAGGGAAGGGACAAGAAACAAATTGTGTTTACAACACCTAATCTTGCTAGATTTGGTTTTAGTTATTTCTATTTTTTTAATCTGTTTATAAATTTAATTTCATATAATTTGCTTTGTTTGAAGGGGATGACCCGATTTAAGTATCTGTAAAGTTTTGCGCCGATATTTCAACCCATTTTGTTGTGAGAGCTTCCCCCAATACTTTTTGGTGGGGTTCGAATACCCTTGAGCCTTTCAACAATCTTAGCACTTTTTACCAGCTCCACCCTTCAAGTGCCCCCCCCCCAAATCCTGAAAATCTTCCAAAGCCAATGATTGCAACGCTATAGACCAGTCAAAATAGAATAAATGGTGCCTTAACCCAAAACTAATTGCAAAAGAATAGTTTTCTCCAGAATTGTATTGAGAAAACCTTTAAAAATAACATATCAAAAGTTTACCCAAATCAAAGGAGTGGAACATATATTTTTAAGGGGGTAAGGTTTATACAGGGGTCAAAACATGAAAAGGAACAAAACGCGTCAAAAAGTATGCCAACGTGTTCGTCACCTTTCCAGGATTTAAAAAGGTATAGTTTGCTCTATCTGAGGTTTGTAGTATTCAATAGTGATCTCAGTCAAAAGGTTCAAGGTCACAATTGGGGGTAATTTTAGATGTATCCGTTCGTTATAAAAATGGTGTCAAATTGTTCGTCTAATGGTACATGAAAATATACTGGTTGCACCATCTATGATATTCGTTGCATAATTGGAACGCAAAATGTGACTGGGGATACAGGGTTTATGGGAGGTCACTCGTCATAGCTCTGTAATTCTTATAGAACGTTCAAGCAAACAATCTATTTACATTTACTTATCAAGTGGGACACGTTGAACAATTTACAACCAGTCCGATCAAAATCGGACCATTCTATGAATTTTACCCCCAGGATGACTGAACTGTTATGTGCTATTGTACTGAAACCTAACTCACAGAAGGGCAACTATACCTTTTTTAAAACCTTAAGAGTAGCCCAATAAAAATAATTAAGTAAAATATACCCAAATTAAGTGGAATGTACCTCAAATTAGTTCAAATTGGAACATAAGTTTGATAGAGTTCTATTTTTACATAGTTTATGTATTTTTTCCTCTGTGTAAGTGCTGCTTAAGCCACAAGTAGCCTACAAGTGTTGAGAATACTATGGGCGGCCTTACTGTCAAAGTATCTCAAAACACGTAAAGGTCTCCACCTCAGAAAAAAATAAAATGCAGGAGAGGCAATAGTAAATACACGTAAAGGTCTCCACTGCAGAAAAAGGGCGTCAAATGTAGACAACGATTGAAAAAAACACGTAACGGTTATGAATTTATGAAAAAGGTGTGAAATGCAGAGATGAACATCAAAAAAACGGAAAACAGTCTGAACAATAGGGAAAAATGTGAATGCAGCGAAAACATCCAAAAAACACGTAACGGTTGAAACGATAGGAAAAGGTGTGAAATGCAGAAAAACATCAAAAAAAAAACAGTAATGGTCTGACTATAGGAAAAGGTGTGATGTAAATCATGAGACAAAGTGTCAAAAAAACGTTAGAGTCTCAACTACAGATGCCAAAAATCAGAGAACGTGAAAATACAATCAAATAAATATTTTTATTAATTATTTATTTGATTAATTTATGGATTTTTTAATTTATTTTTTTAATTTATGTTTAGTCAATTTTTTTTTTTTATTTATTTAGTTATATTTTTTATATGCGATATTTTATTTTTTATTATATTTACTTATTTTATATTCATATTATTATCCACATGTATTTAAAAATAGACCATCAAGTAGGGTTTTCCCATATAATTTTCTTGATTATTAGTCAATGGAAAAAATACAAATAAATATAGAAGAAATAAAGTATTAAATAAATAATATAAGTATAAATATAAAGAAATTACAAAATTTTTCTTTTTTTAAGTTTAAAATTATAATAGTAAATAAATAAAAAATCAAATATAAAGAAAAAATAAACAAATACAAAATAAAAAAATAAATAATAAATTTAAAAAAAATTAAAAAATGAAAAACAAAAATGAATATAAAAATGAATATAAGAAATCTTTTATATACACACACACAACAATTTCTCTATTGGATATTGTATAAGGGAAGTCTAGCATATACCCCAATCCACTAGATCTAAAATTAAAAAAAGTCGTTATAATGACTCATCAGTGATCATCACGTCAAAGTTTAATATAATACTTAACTAACATTCTTCACCCAACGCACCTTTTAAATAGCCCTATATATCTACATAAGACCCGTACACACATGTTCCATACGGACCAATCTTATTACACCACAGTAGCCGATGGGAAAGTGCAAACGGCAGTAGCTGCCTTTGATTTTTGGTTATTGCAATTTAACTTTTATAACATTCCCCAACCCCTCTAAAGACCAGGTGAAGAACCTGGTGGTGACTACAGGTTAATAGGGGCTTTTACCCTCCTTCTACAATGTTCCTCAGTTTGGCTAATCTAGCTCATCTAGAAAAAAACAGAGGCTCAATTTGTGACCTTTTATTTATGATCACCAACACCCCCCCCCCCCCCGCACCATAGGACAGACCCTGGGGATGCAATTTTACAGCGTTAGTAGGGGCTTGTGCTGTAAGTTGTGCGACTCCAGTTAATTTTAGAAAAAAAGATGACGGCAAAATGAATAAATAAATAATAAAAAATAATAATAATGGACACAACATTTTTCTTTCAAACCCTAAATTAATGCACTTTAACAACATGAATCATAAACTCGCAACAAATACTGACTGGTTTCGGGCTAACAAACTTTCTCTCAATGTTTTAAAAACTAAACTACAGCTTTCTCTACACACAACACTATCACACCAACCATTAACAATAGATAACCAGACAATCTACAGGTTACACTCAACCAATTCTGCATACATCGACGAAAAAACTAACATGGATTATGAACCATCAAACTCTGTCAATACCAAAGCTTCTACGCAATTGGGACAATCTACAGAGTTAAACACCACCTCCAGACTACACCTTAAATAAAATCACTGTAACAAACAACACTAGTTATCCCATACTTAGCTACTGTAACATAGGTGGGCTCAACTCATTCAGACTTACCCAACTAAACATCACACCAGAAATGGGCCATTCGCACTATCACAAACCCACCCCCCAGAACTCACACATTGTAATTATTTCACTCACTGAAAACAATTTAATGGAGAGCACCTCAACCAACTTCAAACAACGATCTTCATTGTTTGACTATCACAACCATCATTACCTCGAACCTTCAGCAATGACCTTTACCACAAACAGACAAATCACAGCGTAAACACCGCCAAGCCGACAAACTTCATCTTCCCCTCCCAAAAGTCTTCCTCTGAAAGAAATTGTATTCAGTATCACTGCGCAAAGCTTTGGAATGATCTTCCAGAATGATCAACCAGGACCATCTTTTTAAATTCTCCCCAAGTCCTTATATCTCTCCTCACCTTTTTTCATTCCTAGTCTAGCTCTATTCCGACCTTCTTCAACCTCTAACACGGCGATCGCGGCGTCCGCATGGAGTACATACCTCAGCAGGACATGTTGAAAAGTCTGTCCTTCTTGTCCAAACACCGTATCCGTATTATTCCTGTCAAAGTGTTTGTTTTAAGCTGAGATATGTTTGTTTGTCTCTGTTTCTTTGTTATGTCTATTTACCTAGGTAATGTTATATTCACCCATACACTTGTATCATTTTTGTAATATTGAGTATATTGATTGATGTATACAGGGCCAGCATAACCATAAAGCCCTATGGGTGTCCAATTACTGGTCCTAGCAGATCATATCCCTCACCAGTTCAACTTATTACAGTATACCAATGTTCTTTATGTATTATTAATATAATAAACTGATTACATTCGTCACGTTCGAGAGTTGCTGAATAAAATGAACTTGAAATTTAACTAATTAAAACATACAGGAACAAAATAGTAATAAATATATAACAACTGATTACAAGAAGTTTCACAACTTCACAGCCCGTGGGTTATTTAATGGCATCCACAATGTCGTATTTCGAATGCCGATGTGTACAAACTCAATCTAATGATGCGAGATTGTTCGCTCTGACAAAGAGACTGCTTGACACCTTTCCGTGTTTTGACATGTTTCTCTGCACTTGATACCTTTCTTGTAGTTTAGACCGTTTCTTGTATTTCACATCGTTCTCTGCATTTGAACACCACAGGGTTGACGTCATTTCCCGCGTCATTTTCTGTAGTTGAGGTCGTTACGTGTTTTTCACATCTTTCTTTGCATTTAACATCTCTTTCAGTAATTAAGACTGTTGCATGTTTTTGATGTTTCTTAATTTCACCTTTTTTGAAGTTGAGACCGGTTCCTTTATTTGACATGGTTCTCTGCATTAGACACCCTTTCTGTAGCTGAGTCCTTGACGTGATTTTCACATCTTTCTCTGCTTTTGCCATCTTTTTCTATAGTTGAGACCGTTACGTGTTTTTGACATGTTTCTTTGCATTTGACACCTTTTTCTGTATTAGAGACCTTTACGTATTTTGAGCGTTCATAATTATTTGACGTCTTCATTGTATATTTGATACCTAATTTAGTCTTTGAGATACTTTTGAACTTGGACACGTTTCTCTGCATTTGACATCTTTTTCTGTAGTTGAGACCATGATCATAATTATTTGACGTCTTTCTTTGTATTTGATACCTTGTTTAGTCTTTGAGATACTTTTGACAGTAATAGCCGCCCATAACATATAACACCACATATATTTCCCCAACAACTAAGCTCTGGGCAAAGTGAGTAATTTAGATGGCAAAGTTGAAAAAAAAATCGTGGACATCTGTTATTATGATACGTGTACAAAATCGAACAATGTTATAAGGCGATCAAACAAAATGTTGTGAAAGGACAGTGTTTGCATCACCGTCCATAAATTAAGGTCATTTTACTGATTTTAATTTGATGGACACTTACACAATAATAATTTTAAAAACCCATAATAGTTTGCATGGAAAATCAGTTAAAGACACTATCAGTGATCCACCCGAATGAGTCAAAATATTTTAAATTTGCAGGAATAAATTAAAAGGTGACAATTAAGTCTGTAGAATTCTCATAAGTTATTTCTTCCAACTGAAAAATTGTCAGAAAAAGAAAAAAACGGCGCGGCATTGTTCAAAGATATGAATCTCCATACAACTACGTGTTGTAGTAGTGATCGTACGAGACAGTTAATGACTAAAATATCCGACTTGGTCATTATTTAGGTGTTTTGGTCTTAAATATTGAAGGTTATGTTAGGATATTGTTAACAGACACGCAAAAATCTTATTGTTTATCTCTCGGGATGTATAAATAAACACCGCCCTCATTTTTTGCAGAAGTTGAGTTTTTTGTTTGCATTGGAAATTGTAAAACTTGTTACAGTATTAAAGTTTACCGAGAAGTGTGTGAGAGGAGATAGTGGGTAAAGCTCAGAAAACCACAACGGTTTTTTTTAAAAAGGGCGATTTTTTTTGTGCAAAAATGTCGGCATCCCACAATTAATGACGTCATCAAATAGGCACAATGATAGTTGTAATGTAATTTTAAGAAGCTTTAGTGGTCCATTTTTAAAAAGCATGTATTATTATAGTGTGTCGATAAGATGTTAAAATAGCAAAATTAAAATCTATTGGGCATTTACATTTCAAAAAACTGTTGATAGTGGCTTTCAAGTGACTAGCTTACTTTGAAGAGACACAGGTTTCACTTTGAATGAATGGGAACACTGGCAATCGGGGATTATAAAACGCTTGCAAAGACGTTTGTTACGAATCACGGTGGAGGTCAAAAGAATTATGAGATGATGATAATGATAACTGTTACTGTATAATTCCCAGATTTATTATTCAAACTATGGCAATTTTTATGACTAAGAACCAATGTAACAACTAAAACGACCATACGATTTTCATCATTCATTGAGTATATACAGACGTAGAATAACCAGGTAAGGTTCATCAAAATTACATTGGGAGTAGGGGATGATGTGTGTGTGTGTGTGTGTGTGTGTGGCGTGTGTGTGTGTGTGGTGTGTGTGTATGGTGTGTGTGTGGGGGGGGGGAACGGACATGAATATAGATATTTCTTGGTCTACGTAATTTTGTTATGCCTGATGAAAATAACTCTATCGCCTCATTATACAATACAAAGCAAACTTTCAAAGTTATAAACTAGGACCCTATGATAGTGTTCTTATTCAGTCCAAGGAAACGAATAGGCTCAAATAAAAAGAAAAACCATGCCGCCAAATCACCGGGTCTGAGGACAACAAGACTTCACATGAAAGTCATAAAAAAACTCATGCAAATGAGACATTGGAAAAAAGTGTCACAGAAATAGGCAAACGCATGTAGATATGTGAAGAATTGAATCTCTTCACGGGCGTGGTTAATTAGGGTAAACGAGAAATATGATGGTTTAGATCAAGCTACGCCAATCCATTACTGGCAATCGATGGATAATGCTGTAGTCCACATTTGATAAGCCAAAACGGCGAGCTTATAATGCGTTCATTATAACAGCTTAAGCTGTGATGTAGTATTTATTTTCACTTCAAATTTGGATAAACAGTTAAAAAAACCTCTTATTTGTTCAATTTGTAATATATTAATTTGAGAGAAAATGATGTATTAATAAATGTTCTCATATATTCCATGTAAGGTAGCATAGTAATAATATTTTATGATTTTTTGCCTCCTTTTTCTTTCCCATCCCACTTACCCAGAGAAAAATGTTATGTAAAATCACAAGCTATACAATAGAACTCTTATAATAATTAAGTTAAATGGTTTACCTAAATTAAGTAAACTTTTACCTAATTAAGTCAATTTTACCTAATTAAGTAAATTTTTACATAATTATGATAGAGTTTATTTTACATAGTTTTGTTTTTTTTTTCTCACCCTGTAACCTACATATTAATTTTGAGTTCCAGCCAACTTGATTAATAATTGGAATAACTTGATATCTCTTTGTTTACTTAACTAAATAGCACAATAACGTAGTGTGGTTTTGAGTACATGTGAAAAATTATTCCAAGTTTGTAGTGGTTCAAATATTGAGGTATCTCATTAACACATATATTATAGTCCAAGAAAATTGAGGTTTGACCTGGAACATTGCTAGCAAAGGTTTTTTGCACATTCATTTGCTTAAGGTACCCAAAATGATATACTAAAAGTCCGAGAAATCCGAGTTGCAGAATATGCTAATCTGCATAAATTCCAAATGGCCGCCATTTTGCTGAATATGTTAATATCTGAGTTCTGATACTCGTAGCAGAATATTTTCGTGTCTACCCGTGTTTTTTCAAAGGTCTGTGCCACAATTATGACATGACTTATATCATAGGACATTTGGTTCAGGGTTAATTTTGCATAAATCCAAAATGGCCACCATTTTGATGGCAATTTTTGCCCCCCATATCTCCAAATTGAGCACACAAGGAACTCTAATATGTGTTAGACACATAAACTTGGATCAAATGGCACATTAGAGCAATGGGGAAGTGTACGATGTAAATGGTGGGGCACTTTCTTCACCTTAATTAGCATAAATGCCAAAAGTGGTGCCCAGATTAAGCGAGCGACTTAATAAGGTCGCCCCGTAGACTAAACTAATTTTTAAGACAAGCAAAGCCTAAAGTGTAATAATCGTGACAATAATAATAGTGGTATGTCCTAAGATCCTGACCATGTTAACTGAAGTCTGGCACCTATAGTGGCTTAAAGGAAGAATAAACATTAATAGTCCTTAAGCGCAGGAATTTTGGCCAAATTGCTCTCCTGAAGTGGACAAACGAGACTTATTATAAGCATCAGTACACCATTCCTCTACACAAACAATTGTATGATAGCATTTCTGGAATTGTAGCTACCAGGTAGGGGACCATCAAGGATTACACAGGGGTCAAAATATTTAAAATGATCAGTCATGTTGAAAAGGTATGCCACATCATTGTCCAACCAGTAAGGAGTCAAAAAGGTATCGTTTTTACCTATATACAACCCAACGTGTTGGGTTAAGGTTTAAAAACAAGCCAAAAAAAGGTCAAAAGGCGTAAACTTCAGTTGTCACAGGGGTCCCAATTTGGTTCAAAAGTGGTCCAAATGATTGGTGGAGCTCAAGGATTAAAATAAGGAATAGTTTGAGTGTTTTAAATGCTTACTTACCAAAGTAGGAAGAAAACAAAGGTCAAGCCCCCAGTGAATACAAGGGGACGTAGACCTTTGTTGCCCCCTACATTGGTAACTAAGCATTTTAGATAGTCAAAACTATTCCTTATTTTAATCCTAATGAGCTCCAAAAATATGCACACATATTTTACAATCAGAAAGCAACTTTGAAATTTGACCCCTGTTCAACGCAATGACCCTTTATGATTTTTGCTGTTTTAGATGTATAACTGTTATTGATTTTTGCTGTTTTTTAGATTATAACTCTTATAGCAATTACTTCAAAATTTGCTCGGCTCATGGGACTAGAACATACAGGTTGATCGGATTACAACATTGATTTCATACCAGTTTGCTGGGCATTGTGCATCTAAATAAACTTGCTTGCTTGCCCATATTATGTTTCTTTGCGCAGGTATTGGTATGTACAGCTCAAAAACCATGGTAATATATAAAGTCCATTTCATACCAGTCCCAAGTATGCCGGGTAACTAAGACTCATCTTCTTGCTAAGGATAAAGTTGCGACCGTGAAAAATTGGTACATGTGATACCAGTAATTTAAATGCTAATTATACAAAAACCATATCAATAATATCGCGTTGCTTAACTCGAATCCAGGAATAGATTTTACATAGCGAACCCTATGGAACTTGACATGGTATTTAAGGGATATGATTTCTCTCTATTCATTGTGCCCTTGCAAAATTTCAGTTTTGTGTACTGAAGTGTAGGAAGGAAAAATTGGAGATGTGGCTAAAAATTACATGAACGATCAATTTTTCACCAGATTTTGGCAAAATAAGAAAAACCAATAAAATTTTTGAACTTATAACATTAGGTTAGCTCAATACAGGAAACTTGTATTGTAGAGCAATTTCATGTTTACCAATTAAATAGTAATGTAGGCACACGAAACCACCCCCCCCCCCCCCACTTAAACTTTGGAGCTGAGGCAACCTTACACCTGGTTTAGGTGGTGGTCGATTTTTTTTGTTTTTGCAAAATGTGCGCAAAGGATGTAAAAACGATTACCTAAAAATTATTTGCGGACACAGTTGTGTATTTTGCACCGGAGAAAAATGAGGCCTGTTGGACGAGGGTTAAGAATGAAAACTGTGTTAACATTTTACCATACCGTAAGAAGAAGAAGACCACTGTTTCAAAAAGGTTTTGCAACTTCAATTTCCCCAAACAATGTTAACAATAAATAATCGTTGAGGGTGGTTTAAAAATCAGGGTACCTGTTGGGATTAAACGCAACCATTTGCAGGTCCTCATTTCAAAAAAATAGATTCACTTTAGAAATTACCTCTGGCCGGTTGTTAATCATTGCCCATATGTGTTCTACCTACAGCAATACAATGTTCAACACACTGAAACAAACTTCCCTTTGGTGCCATGTTTTTTAAAACTTTGAGAGTTTCATTTGACAAATTATGTTGTAGCAAAACATAGTTGCTAAAAATTTAGAACCTTGACAAAGCTGTAAATAGTCTCCACTCCAAATTGTGGCTTTGAGTAATAAAAGTTGTCCTTTTCCGTCAAAGATGATCCTTTCCGAATCAGTCTCATATGCATAGTTAATATTGACCAAGTGAAAAGTATATCTTCTTGAAAACGCACCTGTTCTATGTCCTTCATTCTATAATAAACACTTGGTCCTGGAACGCATCATTACAAATAGCCAAGTCATGCCATCCGTCAAAATGGGTATTGGAAATATGTATAGTTTCTCATATTGTGGCAAAAAAAAAATCTGAGACACATGATGCTCAAAAACATGAAAAGTGAGTCAAAATGAACACTTCATTTTTAAACCCAAATGAGACGAAGAGATCTACCATGCGTATAAAACGACCCTTTCAAAGAGAACAGGTTCTCCGTCCTCGGCGCCATCCCTAAGCAGCTACCATGCGTCCAGGGTTCATTTTGATGGAGCAACCACCACTCCAGCTCAATGGGCAAGATTCAGAGACCGATTTAAGGAAAAGGGCCTGAGTTAAAAAGATTGTTTTGAGGCCCACTTTGTGGTTAGCTTAACATACACCAGGCGTTACAACCTATTCTATGAGTTTTTGTTGTGTTTTTGAGCCCCCAAAATATGAGTAGAGACACCAACATTACATTTCTATTGCCCAGGATTTAAGAGATATGGGCAAAAGTCTGAAATAGTTGGCCCATTTTGGCTTTATGCCAAATAAGACCAAAACCACTCATCTCATATTACTATTATAATGCTCGTATGCGTTCGTAACCCCCAAAACATGGGTAAGGACACCAACATTACATCTCTACGACCCTAGATCTTGAGTAGGGACAAAAAGAAGTTCCCGCCACCTCTCTTTTTCCCTCTTTTCCGCTCGTTTCACCCCCAAACCTTCTTGCCTGACCCCCCTTCTTCTCTTTCCCAATAGTCCTTTCCTCACCCTCCCCTTTCTTCTCGTTTGAATGGCGGCTATTTTGAATTTTATGCAAATAAAATATTTCTGCAACCCGGAATTTCTCGGACTTTTAGTATGTCATTTGGATACTTCAAAGAAATGCAATGTGAAGAAAGAAAAACCTTTGATAGCAATTAGGTCTAGCTGGTTACACCAAAACTGTCATTATCTTCTTGGCCTTTAGTTTAACTGTAAAAGATTACTATGAGGGAAAATTGCTTAATAAATAAAAGCAATCCGAGTGACACTTATGAATGCTGTTATTATTTTCCTACAAAAGGATTATAAAAAACATTGCGTCCTCACTTTAATGTTAAAATCACCTGTACGTACCTTTGGATCTAACACCTTTAGGCCAAAAGAATAACCCCAAAGATTTGCTCAAAAAGAAAATGTGGAAAAATGGAAAATGCGAGATTGTTTTTTTAATTACATTTTGGACCCAATTTTTTCATTTTTTTCTGAATTTTTTTCAAAACAAATTCAAGTGAGCAAAAACCTAAAACAATAATACGTCAAAAGACCAATTGTATAAAGCGCGCGGTCTTCTGAGACAATTGTTTTGTTTCTTGGCCTAAAGAAAGTTGTTACCATTTGCACATTGTTATCGCATTTAACTGCGTTCAAAATTAAACTATGCGTACTTAGAATAAAGGAAGAAAATGGTGTTGAAGTTAATAAATAAAATGTGAAAGACCGGTTAATGTTTCAGAAAAAAATAAATCCCTAGTGTAAATGACGCACCAAATTTTCAAAACTGTGCGGCCGTTAAGCTCGAAAACAACATTTTCTACGTTTGCCAATATAATGGTCCAAAATTTTAATGTCTGTTTACCCATCTCTTTCGCAGCTATTGACCACTTAATTCACAAACCACATGGTCAGAACAAAACATCTGGCCACTCTAGCCAATGCAAGACCAGTCCAGGGAGTACAGTGGACAGCCGGCAAATTATAAGTATCGGATGGCATTGTTATGTCTGATGGTCCAAACAAGCTGTAGCGCGAATTCACGGAGCAAAGATCATTGACCGAGCGGTTTTAGCGTTGGTCGAGACGGACATGGAAGTTCAGTGTTTTTTAGAAATCGTAGTTTCCGCTTTTGATAAAGCATTCGATTATATTGAGGCAGAATTCGCAATTTTAATATATTATCGTTGATTTCTGACATAATTATAACAAATAAGTTGTATTATGTGTTTCTGTTCTCAGTATTTGAGATGCTGAACTTAGAATAAGCTTTTGAGAAAATTTATGCATCGTGACAAACTTTAATTTTTAGCAACTCAAAAAAAATGCTTTTCGCTTGTAGGGTGCGTTCCACTCTGCCTGTTTTTTCACAATGTATACTTTGTGGAAATTTAAATGTTCAAAATATCACCTAACTAAAATGTTTCTCATGGTTATCAAAAAAAATAACTCAAACAATTGTTGTGCCTGTGCCTAAAGCTTGATTTTGTTCATTTTGAATGGCGCTTGTAAATCTAGGTATAAGGATTGTTTGTAGATTATGGATGTGTTTGTGTTTGTATGTTGGGGTACAGAGTATCGGTGTTGCTAATTTAATATTAAAATATTAAAAATTTAATCTTGTTTGTTTTAGCATGACGGCTGTGCTATCAAGCATTGACTTTGTAGATTCTATTTGCTTTCTTCTTAATTGTTCTTATTTTTATGTTGTTGTTGTCCAGTATTTTTTTGTTAGATGATTGTCATATGATGTTGTTGGAATTCGATTAGTGCTGCAGCACCAACCAGTTTAGGAGACTGGTACAGGGGCCGGAATAATAAACATTTATCATCATAGATAAAATTGACCGTAGGGATGTGGAGTTCATGAAACAAGTGATGCAAAATTAAAAGTGGTGGCAATTTGCATACGACGCATTTTCCAAAATTTGGAAGCCATCTTAAAGCCAACAACACACCTAAGGAGACAATAATTTTGGTTTTAAAAAATGTTTGTTTCTTGGTCAAGGAGTTCCACAAAACAATTATACCCCAAACTATAAAATGTTGCAGTGCCGATTATTTTCCAAGATGGCTGACATTTATTGACACAAACCTTATATTCTTAAGATATAGCCTATTTAAGATGATTGATGGTGTCACATTAAAGATTTTCCGGGTCAAGTAGTTCAATAAAACTCTTTACAAAACTGTCAGATGAATAAAAAGTAATGGCAATTTCAGACGTCAGTATTGTCCAGATGGTGCACATTATATAAAAGACAAAATCGTTTTATACTCATCTATACAGAACTAGGTGACGTTTGTTGTTAAAAAAGTAGGTTTTTTAGTCAAGGATTTTAACAGCAATATTTCAAAATTGCAGATGAGTCGTGAGTTATGTTTTATCACTGGGACTACCAATTTGAACCCAAAATAAACACCATTGACTACTCTTATATTTATTCACCCAAAATATATATCAGGAATTGCAGGGGAGTTTTGATATTTATGCCTGTATTATTTAAAGAAACTATTATTTTGTTTGTTTCAGATATGTCAAGAGTAAAAGGCCCCGCATTTCGAACAATTAAATGGTCATGGTCACGTGCACACCTATTGGTAGTCACTGTTTTAGGGTTTTCGTTTATAGGGCCAAAAGCACAGTTAGGGGGGTCTAAGGAGGAGTTACTGAGGATCTGTGTTGATATTAATTATCAAGCATCTGGGTTAATATATTTTATCACTTGCCACATTGAGCCTAACATTGTAGTAAGTTAAACACTATTGGGTACTTGTACTTAAAATTGGGCTATCTTGGGGAAAAAAGTGACAAATGCAAATAAACATCACTTGTATATTCACCCTACAGTTTTATTGACTCTTGACCCAGAAAAACAACTAGTTTTGACACCAACATCATCTTATTAGGTTATATAATAAGAAATATGGGTTTTCTTTGACGAGATGTCGGCCTCTTGAAAAATAGCCGTTATATAAATTCCAGGACTCAGACAATTCTGGCAATTGTATATTAACCTTTGATCCAGACAACTACATTCTGACACTAAGTCCCATAGTCGTGGTTTACCTTAAAATGGCAGCCATTTTTGAAAATGTTGGTTATGCAAAGTGCCATCACTTTTAATTTTGTCATCACGATTTTTCATGAAGTACCACACCAATGATCAATGTTAGCCTAGGATTGCAATGTTTTTTTTTTTTTTTTTTTTTTTTTTTTTTTTTTTGATTTATGCGGGCCCCTGGATGGTAGAAATCTAAGGCCTTTGTTCACCTGATGCTGCCAGCACTAGAAATGATTCGATACCGTAGGTGTATTGTTGCGCATCTTAGTAATTTTGATAATTTGCTATTAAAAAACGTGTTAAACTTAAAACGTTGAAAGCCATTCCTCGAAGTAGTCAATGTACTTGCTGTCTTGGACTTTCCTTTACGTGTCTTCTCCAATTACCTAATCCACACGTATAAAAGAACCACACGAAGACGCATATACGAAACTGACCACTCTCGGAGCCGAGTTTTTGACGGAATAATTTGCCGCGAAAACTGGACAAGCGGGCCGGTAAGTTTCGCACAATCGTACGCGCATTATACGATTGGGGTGGCATACGGATCAGTTGGCATCGTTCAACAACTGCAGCGATCTTCTATAGCAAGTAACGCGAGCTTTCCGTACCCGTAATATGGATTGCGATGATATCAGATACGATTATTAGGGTGCTAAACTACCTCACCTGGTTTATACGGCGTTTGATTTTTTCCAAGCGATATTTTGATATTATGCATGAAGTATAAATTTGTTCGTATTTCATCTATAAGGCGGCTGTATTTCTTTGGATCGGACCAATAACATTTTTTCATGATTCCTAGCAATTGAGTCATTATTCTGAGTCCCCCTTTTAAAGCACATGATTTGGGACCCCCGGCCCCCTATACCGGTCGTACAGGAATAAGAATATGTCCAAGTTAACTTTGGTATACAATACAATGCAATTTTTATTAGTCAGATTATGCTAGGGAGAGAGATAAAGAAGAGAGATAGAGGAAGAGAGAAAGAGATATGAAGTAAAGTTGAATAGCTCTGCTGAGTGGCAAGTCGGAACGACTAATATGCTTTTATGTTTGATCATGATTTGACCCCCCAATATCATGGCATAATTTTAACCCCCCCCCCTTTCTGTCAAAAACTATATGACCCAGTATATTGGAATCCCAACGAAGAAATGACGGCCCCAAAATTTTTAAAACATACCGATGTTTCTCTGTTGTCTAATTATTATTGGATTAGATGTGTAATAATTGCCCTCGCAATTAGACTTTAAAAAAATCAAAATCTCTGAAAACCTAAAAATAGAACGCGGTAAAATGTGATTTTCACCTAATGCGCGGGAAGCTGAGACGACCTTTTTTTTGGCCTAATTGTATCATTATTAAAAACGAAGGACTTAAAATAACAGAATATTTTTGCATTTCTTCTACAATGCCCTATGTATATATATATACTATATAAACATTTGTGAAGACGCTTTTAATGGCGGGATTTTGTTTCAGCATTTGATTTTTTATATATATTCAAGAGTCCACATTTGATTATTCAATAGGACCTTCCCGGATAGCAGTACAAAAGATACAGGAGTTTTATCTGTTTATATGAAGCACAGATCACATTTCATCTAAAGGCAAATAGAATCACATGAAGGTTTACCACACCTGGCGTATCGGAATGTACATACTCCTTTTACAATAAAAATCTTCCACCCCTTTCAACAATCTCAACAGAATATTTTGTTGGCTTGATTTCTATACTCTCATTTCTCGTTTATATGTGATAATAGTTTTGACTAATCACCATAGTTTATTTTCGAAGAAAGGGGAGGGGGAAAGGTGAGAAAAGAAAAGGAGGAAGGTGTTTAGGGGGTGGGATACGAAGGGGGGTGGTGAATACACAAATAGTTCAGTCGACGATTGTTCAAAAACTTTCCACGAGGTTTGTTTCCGAGGTTTTTTTAAACGATCACCAAAACGAAACCAATTAAAACTTTGTGTTTACTTGGTCTGAACTGGATTTTTCTTTCTCTCCAAAATATTCGCAAAGTATGACTATCCTTGCAAATGTGGCAATCAACCTCTCTTATACAATTTGCTTTCAATGCCATTCATAATTAGTTTTCTTTTAAATACTGGAAGATTCCCAGGGGAAGATTTCCTTGATTATTTATTAATTCCTTGTATGTTTTGTTTTTAAAAAATCTAAAAAAATGATGAAAAAAATCTTGATCATGTTTTTTCTTTCTCTATGAATATTTGCTGTTTATCTGATATGTTTTCCCGCGCAGAGTACAATATTTTAACTGACAGGTTAATATTCGCACACCTTTGTGTGAAGACACTTAATAATTTAATTTATTCATTCTAGTCGAGGGTTGATACACTAAATTAATTAGATCATGGACTGAAACTAAACAGGCATATACATAATGCTTGAGCACCATTGAAATAAATTTTGCCACAAAACTGGTTGCGTAGCCTTACAAGATTGGCTTGTTTTGGATCCTCTTTTTTCAAGAAAAAATGAGAATGTGCGCGAGCAGAGAGTAAAATCCTAGTATATCTAAATAAATAGATCCCTGCCTCATGTGTAAGACATTTCTCTCTAAAGAACACACAAAACATGTTTGGTAGAGCGTGAATGTTGTTTTGAGAAGAACCTCCAAATGGGACCATTCGTTAAGACTTTGTTAAGTTAATAAATCGCGACCGAAGCTGGGAACAAAATGCACAATCGAATGATCCGGGATATATGAATAACCTATATATCTATATATAGATCTTATATATCTATAATATATATATATATATATAATATATATATATATATATATCTATGGCTATCTCTATGCATAATATATACCTCTATATCTTATCTATATCTACTATCTATATATATTATTGTAGTACTACTCCAGAAGAGATTGGGAGGACAACGTAAGCTTCATAAAAGCAAAACAATGTTTTCGGCCATAGTGCCTTTGTCCAAGTTTTGTGATGAATCATAACGCACAACTTCAAGATAGTGAGTGAACATGATACTACCAGAACATCTTCAAAGAGGGCCACCATCGTACCTTCCGCCGTGACAACCAGTCGCGAGACCTTGGTGCATGCCTCCACTTTACCTCAGGAAACCGCTGCTTCCCGGGCACCACACCTTGTAGGCGGCAGACGTTTGCAACAGTAGGTGCGCATGTCTCAGCACCAAGGAAATTGCAAGGCCTTCTGATCTACCGTATCCAAAGCAATTTTACTTTTACTTCAACCCACGTGATCTATGCTATTGGATGCAAGCGGCACTCAAGTCCTCTACATTGGAGCAGACGTTGCAACATATGTTCTCATGTCATCAGCACCAAGGAAATTGCAGGGCCTTCTGGAAACTACCGTATCCAAAGCAATTTTCTTTTTACTTCCACCCACTGATCTATGCTATTGGATGCAAGCGTCACACCATCAAGTCCTCTTCATTGGAGAAACTGAAAGGATACTGGCATATATATTCACCGAACATCGTAGGGATGTTTCTCTCCGGACAATTCCAAGCCTGTCGGGTAACATTTTACCACGTCTAATCATGCAATATAGGATATCACAGTTACTGCCTAAAGCAAGTACAAAACCGACGCAGAGAAGACGGGAGGACAAGCCATCACTTCAATTGACAACCCTCAAACCACTGGCATGAATATCACTTTGATTCCTACAAATAACGTAGTTTTAATCCGTCGTTCAATTGGCGGACCGCGTTCAGCGCGCGCATTCTGCGGCCTTCAAAATAAGCACGCGCTTTCGCGCCTCTCGCGCGTTTCGCTCCAGCTCCTTTGTTTTTGGTTTTTGCGTGCGCTGATCGCGTATCCGCCTCAACAGCAGCTCTTTATACTTGACAAAGGCCTATGGCCGAAACATGTTGTGCTTTATATGAGCTTACGGTTTGTCCCCTCCATATCTGCTTCTGGATTAACTACAATTATCCTACACAACCGACGGGCCAACCTTAAAACTAATATATATATTATATAATTATATATATATATATAGTATATAGATATATTTATATATAATATTATCTCCTCTATCTCTCTCTCTATCTCTCTATCTTCTCTTCTCGCTCTCTCTGGTCCAGCCGTCTGCTTTGCCCTGTGACCTGCAGTGTCGCGTCGTCGTACTTCACGATTTTTTGTTGAATTACCGTAGTAGCCCTCACTTCCGTTCAAAGTTCCCGCTCTTCGGGGTCCATGTCCCTCTTCCCCCTTCTACTTCTCGGTCATTCACGATAACCGGAGCCGGAGCCATAAGAGTTTGGGAGAAAATGTTGGGTAAAAAGGGGTCCGCTGGTCGATTCCAATATACCTGTACTTTTTCTTAGTTGAATCAAGTTGGATTTTTAAAACAAATTTTTAATTTGTATATAATAATAATCTATTTGATTTGTTTTTCGGGCAATCCTTTTATGACCAATGGATCTTTTTAATAACCAGCTGTGAATATTAGTTTTTAACCATTATTCTTCAGCGTTGCATTGTGTGTTTTGTATTTTAGAGATATCTGATGAAGACAACATAGTTCGAAAGCTAAATAAAATTTCCAGGATTGCTACCTCCATCTCTCGTATCATTTCTTACGCATACACTATTTTCTACGAAGAGGTCTCGTATGGTTTTGGAAATACATCATACAACCATGTCTTCTCATTTTATATATATATATTATATATATATATGAATATTATTATTATGATTATTATTATTATTATTATTAATTAATGTCCATTAATTACTTATTCCATGAAAACTGTGTTTGTCCCTCTCTTTGGGTCCATGGTGTTTTGTGTTTAATTGGTAAATTGACTCCAATTTAGCAGAATTTTATATCTTTGCCAAATCAAAATTCCTTTATTTTTATTTTACGTTATAAACACAATTAAATGATTGATTAGCCCCTATTGTCCAGTTCAAAATGGCCAAGCATGTTTTCTGTTCAGCATCATTTGATGGACTTGTAACGGGTGCATGGAGTATCATAATGCCTCAACATGGTTCGTGTTATAACTTCTTAAATGTTAGTGTAGGAAAGTGACTATTTCAAGAAAGGAAATTCAAAAACAAGGCTGAACATTTGATAAGAGTCACCATTTTTAAGGAGAATGATCCGAAATCATTTTTGGGTGGTGCACAAACTGTTATATTCAACAAGAAAATCTTAATTTATTTGTAATAATAATCAAGGTAATCAAGGTTTGTTTTGTTTTGGTTTATTTTTTTTACTCATCCAAAGCTGCAAGGACCTTTTGTTATTTTGTTAGTTGAATCTTGAATCTTATACCAAGAAAATTTTAAGTAGGCCTATCAGTATATGATTTAAGGTGTTTATTAACTAGAGACGCTACCCAGAGGTCAATGATCGCTAAGTAGTCAGGTAAACCGGAAGTAGTTTAACAACGAAACACAACAACAACACACAAACACAGATGCAGGTATTGGGCCGTCGAATTGATTTGTACGCAGGTGCGAATCGTCAATATGGCGGCAATGACGGCCACCCAATGGCTAGGAATGTAATCGGTGCGTATCGCCTTGTGAGGCTCGGTAGGGCCAACCAAAGCCGAGACCATTGTACAATGTACATCTGTTCCCTGCCTATTTGCGGCGGCGTTGGGGAGTTGTTGGCCCAGTAGAACCAGCGATAAGGAAATATGTATGATGGACTTTTTCCTGTACTTTACTCAGTTGGCTTCCATTGCAAACACGAGGATCTTTATAGGTTAATGACCTCCATCTGTAAGGCATCTACCCCGATTTATACTCGACGTATCTATTGATTGCACTCCTGTGCTTTATTTAATTTAATGTGATGAGTTGACGGCTCACATGTGTGTGTATACACGCACGCACTCGCACACACACAAACACACACACGCACCATTTCAAATGCTTTAGGCACTTGTAAGCTCTTCCAACAGAAAGTAATTATTTTTTACGGATTTACAATAACATGACTCGATGACTTCATAAAGTCTTAACTTACAAATTGGCCCAACTTGAGTTACTGGCTCTGTAGAAAAGCACAGAAATTGTACTTGATCTGACTTGTGACTTGTTTAAAGGTCTTTGCCTTAGGGTAGTTATAGCTTTTGTTTTTCGGCTCTCGCATTTTAAAGCCTATTGTGTGTGTGTGTGTGTGTGTGTGTGTGCTTTAACTTCAATTAAATAGCGGTTATTTTGGCGTAAAATTCAAATGTATTGCCTCGTTTAAAGATAATAATTATGGTTGGGTACTAAAAGGTGCATCGAGAGCCCGTGTGGCAGGAGATATAGAGGTCTTTCACCTCACTCATGCATAACCTATAACAAAAGGTGTTAGTTCCCGTAGTATTCCTCATTTAGATCAATTTAATACCCGACCTCAAAGTACTTGTACTATTCAAAGTGTGACCCATACTTTTACGCATATATATCCAACATGGATGTCGTTCTTTAGATTTAGAAAGTCTCCAGAAATTTGGAATGGACTTTACCATTCCCGGCAAGATGACCGCTAATCCCAAAGGTGGAAGACCTCTATAATCCTCCGGGCTCACAGTCCGGGAACAATGGTGAACAATAGGGCAATCGATTCAGTTGACTCTTCACACAATATTAGTTTCACGCTTTATTCCGTTGGCGTCTATGGAGCCCGGACTATGATACCTGCCGGAGTATGATTACTTTCACACCGGTCCGAGAGATTTCAAGGTTTCCATGTATTGTGTCATATTAGTGATTTCATAAAAATTAGACACCCAATAGATTTCTTAATACTTTGTCATAAAAGTGAAACAAAAGGTGGTTTTGGTTTGTTTTTAATTCAATACAAAACATATGCTGAATTGCTCCAATACGAAATTAGAAACTTCACAATGTTTGTACCAAAGAAATAATTCTGAGCTAAAAACATGCGAAAGAACATTTACCCCATTTTTAAGAGTGCCGTATTACCAACCGCCTCAAATCCAGAGAGAGTTTCTTAAGCAAAGTCCAACCTATTGAAACAGTCTCTAGGAGCTTAAGAGAGTCGCCTTGTGGAGAGAAAGACTTGCCATTAACCATGTTAGCCAAGTAACATCTATTGGTATTGAACCGGGTGAGCATCTCCCACCTGGAGCTGACTCCTCATGGGTTGAATGGCGATGCCTCAACAGATTGAGAACCAGAATTGGCCGATCTAATGTTTCCTTTGCAGAAGTGGGGCTACCTGGAAGCAGATCAGGACACTACCTGCGGTTGTGGAACAGCACCACAGACAATGGAACATCTCTTGGTCTGCCCACTGCTGGAGCAACAATGCACAGACAGTGACCTTGCGGAATTCAGTGAAGCTGCCAGACGTTGTACCCATCTCTGGCTGGATCATCCCACTGTGTTTGGACACGAAAAGAAGAACCAAGGTAAGTTTAGGTTAAGGGTTTGGGTTGTCTACTCAAATGGCATAATACCATTCAGGTACGAAATATTATTTTCGGCTGGTCACGCAACATGTACTTACAAACACACAGTTTTCAAAGTTCAGTTCCAATTTTTTCCATGCAAAATCAGTTTACAAATAATGAATATTATGAAGGGAGAACCAGTCAAAGCAGACGTCGATCGTATTAGCCACCCAGCAGAACAATTCAGTGCAAGATAAAAGGCGTAGTTTAAGAATCAGACAAAACGAGACAGGAGTGCAAAAATTGTCCTTCAATCAGCGTGCATCAAACATGACCAATAGATGTACAAACGCCGTTTTCTCATCTTCTGTTCTTGAGTTTACTAAATTTCATGGGATTGCATCAATATTGATCCGGCAGTACAATAATATACTGTTTGCAAGATGATGGCCACCAACATAAGGGCGGAATATCTCATTTTGTAGAGCACTGGTCTCGAAATCACGAGGTCGCCGTTTCGAATTCTGCTTCAGCTAAAATTCATTACTTTTATGTTTAGTATATAGATATAGATATGTTGTGAATTTGACAGTTATTAATAGCAATACGATTACTCGTACTCTTGAGATAATTAAATCTATATGTATATTTATCATTTTACTCATGAGAGAAAAATTCACCCCAAAGGTAGACAACCTCTTACCTCAAAAAGTTCAGAAGGTTTACCTCACATGTACACACACCTGTAATTGCACACAAACCTCGGGGCCATTGTAGACTTCTTTCTTAATACCCATGTTAAGAAAATAATAATAAACACTCTCGCACAGTCGCCAGTAGCACACGGGTATTTCTGATATGTTTTGTTGCCACTTAAGTCTGAGATGAATCTCAGCCTAAGTATATTTCACGGTTCAAACTAACATTTTCGTTATTTTGAGATATTGAACTTAAATGTGGTTGATCATGGTTCGATTTTCATATGATGTTCGTTTCCTCACTCACATGGAACCATATCACTAAAAACATCTGACTGCAAAATTTGAGTTAAATCGGTCGAGCCATTTGGGTAATAGAAGCAAAAATGTATGCAAAATTGGCTTATTACAAGGTTCTTATTAACACTTTTGTAATTTTGACATATTGGCATGCACTTAAAGGTTGGTGACCCGATCATGTGGGATTTTTCATAAGATGTTTTCTCATTTACATGGAAGCATATCACCAAGAACATCTGATTACAAAATTTGAGTTAAATCGGTCCAGCCATTTGGATAGTAAAAGCAAAAATGTGTGCTAGATTGGCCTATTCCAAGGTTCTAACTGACATTTTTTGTAATTTTGAGATATTGCACTTAAGATCTTGGTCCGATTTTTCCTAAGATGTTTTCTAAGAAGGAAAAAAAATCATTATTTGAAATTTGATTTTAAAATTTCAGTTGCAATACAATCCTGTTAGTTTTCTTAGAATTACTTTCTATGTTATGTTCTCCAGGTTAAATACTAAGTATACACAATATGAACACTTAACTCTTGATTTTAAAAGGGAACAACTCTTTCTGTTTAGTAAAGCTTTGTCAAAATTGAGTAAACCTTATGTCCCGCTTTGCGTAAGGTTTACTCAACTTTGACCAAGATTTTACTCAACAGAAGGAGTTGTTCCCTTTTAATCGATATTGAGTAAGTACATATTTCAACATTTTTTACAGTGTACGTTTTAATTAATACGTTCTATAGGCCAACTACTTTATCACAATTATATAAATCATTTTTGCCATCTTGACAGAATTTCTAAATGTGTTTTTTTATAGTCTCTAAATTGAACAAGGTGTGTTTTACTTCGGTGCACACCTGTAACTACAAACATACAACCCTTGCGGCTGTGTAAACTTCCATCTTACCAATATAATGATAAAGAAAATATTTGATTCTCGCCGTAAGCATGGTAAGCATGAGTGTGTTTAAGTTTTGTTTCGGGTTTGTTCTGTTTGTTTAGCATTCCTTAATTAATAATTTCCATTTGATTTTTTTTTTCCAAAATACTACTCATTGGATTATTTTGAGCAAACCCAAAAGTCTCAAAGTTTCTTCTAAGAAAAACTGATTGAGTGCAATTCTACTTTAGAAATTACAGTAGTTATTTAATTTTCATGTGATATTTGCAATGGTGGATTTTGTGATAATCAAAGTACATGTATTTACAGATTAGTAAGGGGCACAGAGTTTACTTAAGGATCTGCGCGCACTGCTGTGTGAAATCACACTTGATGTACTCTCTTAAACGGAAAGATTGGGATGAGAGAAAGATCCTAATTAAGATGAAAAAAATTCAGTCTTATAGGTTGAAATTCAATCAAAATTCCATTTAAATTTTCAATCGAATTTTAGATCTGTCCCTCATCTCAATCTTTAATTTTTCAATCTTTGGTTTTGAGAGAGAACAATTATGCTTTTTACAGTTTTGTTTTGTTTGCTATTAATTGAAATATTAAAACAAAGTATCTTAACCATGGTACTTGAAGGAGGTAAACGTGATTGTGTCTCGTCAGTATATTGCGTTTTTATGCGCCAATTTCTATTGGTGAAATAATTATGAAATATTTATGTTGTTTCCGATTCTAGAAAATACAGAACCGTTATTTTACCCGTTTAAACGTAAAACAAAATGTTAAATTGGTAAAATCACTAAATCCTAATCATACAGGTAATAGGTCTAACTGGCAATGTAACTAAAATTGTGAGAGACAATAGGCCTAAATTGGTATTTTTAGATGGCTTTTTGACTATACATTATTTAACATATACTGTCTTATGGACCAATTAGTACACATTTTGCTCCTACTATAATCCAAACGGTTAGAGTACTCAAACTTTCTAATCAGATTTTTTTTGGTGATATGCTTCCATATGAGGCGGAAAACAGCATATAAACTCAGAGTCACCTACCTTTCATACCATTAAAATTATTTTTTGTTTAAATTGCTTTAAAATAGGGGTTTTCTTTTTATTTTAAGGTGTTTTATGGAATCGACGTTAATATACTAAGACGGTATGAGAAAACAAACATTGAAATCGAGAGTGGCGCCTGAAGGTACTGGACGTGAAAAGTTGTCTGGTGCCGTAAGCAGCGCTACCTGCATAGTTAACGGGTTTGTAACGGAAACAAAAACTGTAGGTGTTTGGTAAACAGGTCAGTTATAGACAGATGATAAACAAGATTAATTATAGAGAGAACAGAGTGAACGTGTACTATTTGCTTGTACTAGGAGGATATTTTTTGGATATATTTCCAATATTACTAGTTAATTCTCTAATCTTGTTAGCATCTGGTAATCCCTGGTAATACACTTTGTTTATTAATGCTTTTAAGGATACAGGTTGGTACACATTTTCCCTGGGCGTTTTTGAGGGGAGACAACGAACTTTTGAAATTGACTCTTCATACGTCATGCATTTGTCTAATTAATGTTATTTTCAGCTTAATGCACTAACGGTAACATACCTGAATCCTGCTGCCGGTATTCTTCCATTAAATAATAAAAACCCTAAAGATGAAATTGCCGTTATGATTGAAGAGAAGTTTTGATGATTTATCGATGTTTGTATGAAGAAAACACATATTATGGGTTACTTAATTAAAGTCATTAAAATGCTCGAGAATTTCTTAAATACAGTAAATTTACTTTCTACGATACACCGTATTTTAACGGTAGAATACTGGCAGCTGAGATTCCGGTATTCTACCGTTAAAACTTTTTTTCTAACAGTGTGTCAGCTGTTAGAAAAAAACCGCGTTTCTCCTTAGAGACAGTCAGCAATATCTCGCAGCTCATTATCTACCTGTATTAAATGACTATAGTTACATATAACGAAGATCTAAAGCAATTTATGCTGGTGTCATAAAATAGTGTCCCCGTGACTGACTCTCCTACCTATTGTGTTCTCCATTGCATACTGCGCGCATCATTTATTTCAGCACTATACCATATAGCCTCGTCTACAAGGTCAAGGTTTATTCGGTATTTGTTGACATGGTGGCTAGGAGTAGGAGTTTCGTTACACGCACCGATCAAAGAAGAAATATGCTAGGTATAGATGCAAACGGTCCTAATGTTGACCCTTGTGGCACATCAACAATATTAAGGTATATAATTTTTAATCAGCTTACGCGCTCTAAACTTTTTCTCTTAGTGATTCAAACAACCTTAATTCATAACATGGGAATATACCGTGCTGCTTATTTGGCACGTAGGCCTAATTGTTTCAATATGTCGCCAGTTATTAGCGTTCTTTATTTACATTTACTTGTCTATAAATTAGAAAGCAGTATAAACGATTTCTGTTTCAAACCTTCATACTGTATTAGTATAATGAATTTATCGACACACTTTGGAACGCAATAACTTGGTTGCAGCGTCAAATTTCACGTAAGCTCAGTGAAATGAAATGACTTAAAATAGACTTTGTGGAGACAATAATGTACTGATTGAGACACTTTGAGAAAGTAGGCCTAATTGAAAACGCAGCTAATTGATAAACTGATAACGGTAATTAAATAGTTCTAGTGACACAGTTAATGCATTGATAATGAGCCTTGCAAATAGCATAAAATCTAAGGTCAACTGACCTTTTCTCAAGTGTAAGAAAAAAACAGAACCACAAACCAAACAAAAATGAAAATGATTTTTGTTTCTGTCCTGACCTTAGGCCAGGAGTATATTCTGTTACTCATTTTAAGGTAGGAGTTTGATTTTTTTTCATATCAGATTTTCTATTTTGTATGGCGGCATAGGCCAACCATCAAAAACACCTGAATTCAAATTTTGATCCGAATTGCTTTCTTCTTAAATTTATTTGTTCGTGATCAATTTAGGTGCTAATTTCATATCAAAATTATTTCTCATGCATGGGCCTATTTGTGCTCGAAAATATTACAATGATCGGATAGTCTTCATTCCGAACCAGTGGAAAAGAGCGATATGATCAAGCAAGCTAAATGGGAGCTTGAAAAAAGTAGAAAGAAAGATACTCAAACACATCTTCTTTGAACGCAGCCAAATTACTCTATTATTCTATTATATAAAATAAGACACAATTACATCTCATCTGTCGCTTTTTACAATATGAAAGCAATTCTAAAGTTTGGAATTTGACAATATCCGGGGAAAACCGGAAAAGTACTTGCTATATAATAATAAAAAAAAAAAAAAAAAAAATGATTGAGACACTTTGAGAAAGTAGGCCTAATTGAAAACGCAGCTAATTGATAAACTGATAACGGTAATTAAATAGTTCTAGTGACACAGTTAATGCATTGATAATGAGCCTTGCAAATAGCATAACATCTAAGGTCAACTGACCTTTTCTCAAGTGTAAGAAAAAAACAGAACCACAAACCAAACAAAAATGAAAATGATTTTTTTTCTGTCAGACCTTAGGCCAGGAGTATATTCTGTTACTCATTTTTAAGGTAGGAGTTTGATTTTTTTTCATATCAGATTTTCTATTTTGTATGGCGGCATAGGCCAACCATCAAAAACACCTGAATTCAAATTTTGATCCGAATTGCTTTCTTCTTAAATTTATTTGTTCATGATCAATTTAGGTGCTAATTTCATATCAAAATTATTTCTCATGCATGGGCCTAAGAGAAGATTTCAGTAGCTTCCCAGAATGCATTGCTTCCAATGGAGGTTTTTGTACAGGTACTGATGTGAATCGTTAGTGATGAAACATAGCTAAATTGACAGTACTAATCACAAACTTTCATTTTAAGAGTGTTTCATCTCTAACGATTCACATGACAACCTGTACAAAAACTGCCAATGGAAGCAATGCATTGTGGGAAGCTACTGGTATCTTCTCTTCATGGGCCTATTTGTGCTCGAAAATATTACAATGATCGGATAGTCTTCATTCCGAACCAGTGGAAAAGAGCGATATGATCAAGCAAGCTAATGGGAGCTTGAACAAAGTAGAATAAGAAAGATATCAACAATTTCTTGAACGCAGCCAAATACTCTATATTCTAGTTATATAAAATAAGACAAATTCCATTCTATCGCTGTCGCTTTTTAGCAATATGAAAAGCCCCAAAGAAAATCTATAAAGTTTGGAAGGGACACACTAACTTCCTCCCGGGGAGGAACAACGACTCGAAATTGAGACGGGCCAACCAGGAGTATATTTACTAATCGACTCTCCACCACTGCAATGGGCACATTCGTTTTGGTCATAGGACGTTAGATTAAGACCGTGATGTCATCGATCGAAGTAGTACTAAAGTAGAGAACCCCGATTTTTGTCTAAAATGTTTCTTCAAAATCCACATTTTCAGATTAATTTCAAGTATTTGAAAATGACTCTAGATCAGACGTGCATTTATTTTGTCATAAAGATTATTTTATATGAGAAATTTCTTTTTTTACTATACAAACGTAATTTCTTATTATCCCCCAACTTCTTCGTCTCATATTTTATTAACGTATTCAAATCAAATATCAATCACAAAACGCTATCTTCGTTTTACAGTTTTAAGAGGTGTTAATTGGTTAAAATTACAGTTAGAATATGCGTTTATATTTAATATCAGGATAAATAGTCACGTTCCTAAAATGTAAACGAGTTGATTTCACTTCTTTCTCGGATTGATTTGAATATCGTCCAGAACAAAAAGTGAAAAATCACGTCTTGACAAGAGAGAAAAGTATTGGAAAAAATATAGAGGTAGAAATATTATAGTCTAGAGTAAAAATTGAGAGAGTGAAGTCACTCTTATACAATTCACTCCTAAAGGAGCAAGATTAAATGTGTAACGAGAGGGAGAAATCACATACCGATATTGAAAATCTTGATTTTGCCCACAGTTGTGAAGGCTTTCGTCAAAAATATCCCATCTCAAGGGATTAAGCTGACAATTGATTTATTTGGTACAAAAAATGTGAAATATCGTGTTTTATATTGAAAAAAATGAGTAACTCTAAATCACCTTTTGTTTAACTTTAGACATTCTCTAGTCAGATACAAGGTAAGAAATCTATAGTATGTCTGAGCTATAAAATCACTACATAAGGGACACCTTGAAATCTCTCGGTTGCCCCTTTTTTAAACTTAGACTGAAGGTTCTTCATAGTACCATGAATTTATACTTTTTCTACTAAGAAGCCATGTTTAAAGTAAAAATAGGAGGATTCATGGCCGGACCCTAATTGATCGCTCGAAAACAATACCTTGATCAGTAAGACACGTTGATTAGTACATAATACCCAAAATGCAAAGACATTTGCCTGAATGGGTATACCCACTGTGAGTTTGCTGCGCGTGTTCCTTGACTCAAGCAAGATGGCGGTTGCTGGATAGTGTAGCTTGTCAAGTCCTCCATGCCAAACGCCATTATAATCATATTGAAACGTGGGAATGATTCATTGACCCATTTTCAATCACTAATAAAAGACCACCAATAAAACAATTTTGACAAGAAACCATAATTTAATTTTAAAACGATTTATAAAATTTGTTGCACATCGCATGAATTTAAGTGGAGTAAGAGTAGCCTATTGCAAAATAAAAAATCCGTTACTGTTTTCATTCTTATTAATTACATTTTACTTTTATTCTTACGAATCGAAAACCAGAAAAATGAAAAAGATTTTGCAATAAGTATACGTTAAAATGCCGGGTTATCGACCCCAAAGCCGTACGCCAGGGAGACAGCGCCACCGGCACCTTTCACGGGGGTTTGGACAGTAAGACAGGGTCTTCTTATACCTCATCTTTTGAGCGTGTCATATTTAAATTTCGTGCGTTCATTTTGGTATTGGAACACCTGGAAAAAAGCAAATGAAATAAAATTGATTTTGACTCACCATTCAAGACATTCGGATGGGCATTCACCTTGACTGTGGAGGCTATTATGGTATAATAAGAATCACCAATGAGGAAAAATGCTAATATTAATATTGATGATTTTTACGTCTCGACAACGAACATGCAAAATGAGACTGAAAAGACAATGAACAAGAGTGACCACGTTTTGGTTTGGGATTAGTTTTGTTTTCCATTATTTGACACTAAGATAGATAGGAATACATTAACACCATGGAGATTATTTACCGATGTAAGAATTTATATATGAGCATGCCATACAAAGGTTGTTTCATGTGAGCATTAACTACATAAGGACTACTCTACAGGTTTCCTAATTCAAGGTGTTTTTTAATTATTTCTATGATTTAAACACATAGTACTCCACGTAGACAAGGATAGATTAACAAATATATCCAAGGGGTCTATTTTTGGTTTTGTTTTTGCCCCGTGTATTTTAACGCTGCATTATTGGTGTTTATTTGGTTTTTGTTTTTGTCTACCTTTTAGTTGCGCTTGCACTGATGCAGACCCTCCCTCGGGTCCCCGGTGATGAAAACACTAGCGACTGAAATTTACACAGACTCTTCACCCATATCCGGGTACCCTCCGAATCTGTGGGAAAACGTCTCCAATCTCTCCCGAGGTCGGGGGAAGTACTCCGCCACAAACATTAGTCCAAACACATGTTCTGTATCACGGACTGTCTCTCGACGTGCCGTATGGGCGAAGAGACACGTAGCCAGACCAATCATTGCGACGGCTTAATTTTTTGGCGCAGGATTTAAAACGCCCTGGAACTGAGCGGCTGTTGACAACCCCTGGGGTTGTCGAACGCGCACATTGGTTGTTTGGGAGGCCTCAGCGGTATTCGGCATCCTCATAGTCCCGATTTCCTCGGTTTGAATGTTTATTGACTTTATGATGATGCATTTTTATTGCAACTCTATCAATATAAGTAGTGGTTATGGTATTTATTATATTATCAGTCAAATATCCGGCTTTATTGCTCATTACTAGACGGTACAAAATCATTTTATTTAGATAGTTGTCACTCACTATTTAATAAAGATCTCCATTTAATTTTATTGTGCAATTTCAATACCTGCGTCCTCATGCATCTTAAATGAAGCTTGTAAGACAATATTATCAGTGCTCGTATCGACATCCTTAAATATCTATACTACTAAAAAAACCGATCGTCTTCTGTCTGTCTGTCCGGCTATGCACTTCGTTATACTTTTACCTTGGGCTAATAAGGGGGGGGGGAGGCCACTCACATATGAAATGTATATGGGCGTTAGTTCGTGCTTCCAACTCCAGGGCTATTCGGTATAGAAAAAAGATAGGGCTTGTGGTGAGATATAGCCACAAATAGTCAATAAGGGCTTTTCAGAGTGACAAATATGAAAAATTTTCCCAACTTTTCTAAAATATAGGTCTTTTTGTGTTTTTTTTTCCCAAAATAAGGGTCGGTGATAGTGTTAAAATTTCACAAATAGGGACTTTGGTGAAATTAAAAAATATGGGGTTTTGTTTGACCACGATACTGAAAGGGGGGCTAAACACCTGCATACCGTTGCTTCCAAGATGGGAGTGCCGGGGGGGGTGGCTAATGGTTCTAATATTTAGCATGAAGGTGGGGAGGACCTCTGAGTTGTTTTTAGGGTTTTAGAGTGACCAAATGTCAAAGGTCATCTAGAGTCAATTTACGTAGAACTATGACTCTGGCACAGAACAAGTCTGTGGTCAAAGGTCACACATAGGTCTAAGGTCACACATGGTGGAGATGCACTAGTTGGTCCCTATTTTCGGTAATTTTACCCTTAGAAATGGCCTGACACCCGGGAGGTGGAGGGGGAGAATTTCCCACTGAGGCGACGGCTTGTACCAGGCGCAGCGGACTGACCAAGCCATTAATCCTGCTACCAAGCTAAGAAGGATGTTAGGAAGGAAGTCCAGAAGGGAAGTAGGTCCATACACGGATTCTTGGGGTACGGGACTTTGAAAAGTGTTACCCTTTTGTGAAAGAAATCGTGACATATTTTCGGTTAAAGTGGATCTAACCCTCGTGTACTTTTTGAACTCATGATACCAACAAGTCAACTTTTTTCCGAATTTTCTCCAATCTGAACCTTTAAGCGAAAATCAGAAATTGGACCGTCTTCGCCTGCCCCCTTTTGTGGGATCGGTTGCGAATACACCCAATGGCCTTCCGCTTTCTCGCGCTGGGCCTAGGGAAGAGAAGAAATGTGATAAAACAGAAAAGAAGAAAAATGGAAAGAGAAATAAAGGCTCTGAGGAGACGAGTCTCTGTTACCTAGATAATAGAGTGCAAAGTTTCAGGAGAACATAGTCTTGTCCCACATCTTTGCATGTGAAAGTAGGTTACTTATGTTTTTGATTATGGAGAGATTTCCCGCTCACCATTTTCAGATGAAAATTGGTAGGGCAGGGCCATACGCAGGATTTTTTTTTGGGGGGGGGGGGGTGCAGGGCTTTAGAAAAAGTAGACTATTTTGGTAAAATTTATCTAAAAATGCTCTTTTTTATCTTTGTGAACATCTCATCACCCCAAAGTGGAGTTTCTAGTCAGAATTCTATAAATTAGGATCTTTTTTATGTAAAAAAATTCAGCAGAAGTGGACCCCCCCCCCCTTGCGTAGGGCCTGTGGTTTGGGATACAGTAGGGACAGGCTGTCTCTTTGGGTCCGATGCTCCCGTCACAACAGGTGAGGACGTTGTTTATCTGATTAGAGTAGAATTATTCATTTTTAAACAAGCAAGCCTATATGCGCTGTCAAATGCTTGGGAATATTTCGTTATTTTGGATTATTGATTTTACCGTTTTGTTCTTTTAAAATAGTAAAAATGAAAGAAATCACAAAATAAAAGCAACGTATAAACATCATGTTCACATAAAATGATAGGGAAGGAATGGGCAGGAAAGCAAAGAAAAATCGGTTATAGTGGATTTACCTTACTTTTTAGGAAAATACAAGTATTATACTTTACTAGCTGACCCATTTGAACATACAATTTTTAATTACCTGTTCCACAAGGATGCTGTCGTGTCAGTTGGTGGAAGCTCTAGCTGTAACATTGAAATTGAATAAATTGGGGAAGATTTCTTCAGACAGCTGTATAGGCGCTGGGGAATAATTCATGTTTTCTGGAAGAATGGACCACCCCTGGGCTTTGGTAAAATAATGAGAGCTTGTGATTGTTTGGCACCTGCCGTATGCATGAGTACGCCCTATTTATTTTCAGAATGATCAGCCCATCCTTAATAACGGTAAATACTACAACCAACCAACCAGTTGCGTACCCAGACCTTTGCAAATGGTAAGGGGGGCTGAATGGTGCCAAGGTTTTTTGAGGGGGAAAATTGGTCCTTCTCCTAACACTGTACAAACGTCAGTTCATTTGGGGGGAGAGGGCGGGGGGCAAGGGTTCTGTTGGGGGGCTTGAGCCCCCTGCCCCCCCCCCCGCGGTTACGCCACTGCACCAACAAACAAACAAAAGAGGAGAAATCAGCAATGGATCTTTTCTGATTTCTTACTTCTCCTTTCCCCGCCTTTTAATTTTATTGGCTTTTTTTTTTATTTTCCAGACTTGGTAGACCCCTCCCTCGGTCCACGGTGATGAAAACACTAAGCCGACTGAAATTTACACTGACTCTTCAACCCATATCCGTGGACCCTCCGAATCTTATGGAAAACGTCTCCAATCTCCCCAGAGGTCGGGGGGACGTCCTCCGCCACAACATTAGTCAAAACACCTGGTGCTGGTATAACCGTAATGTCTCTCGACGTGCCGTATGTGCGCGTAAGAGACACTTTGCCAGACCAATCAGTGTGACTGCTTATTTTTTGCGCAGGATTTAAAACGGTCCCTTGAACTGAGCGGCTTGTTGACAACCACCTGGGGGTTTCGACGCGCAAATTGTTTGTTTGTGCGGCCTCAGGCAGGTAATTCGGCCTCTTCAGTCCCGATTTCTCGGTTTGATGTTTTTATTTGTACTTTATGA
>JAMKCH010005534.1:0-70742 GCA_023653785.1 Ophioderma brevispina
GCTTTGAAAGTTTAGGCTTTTATACTTTTCATGCACTTTAAAAAAATATCTATATGGACTTAGTTCCTACTGACAGTTCCTTAAATGGGGCTGTCAGACGGCGGAGCTCTGTCCATTTTTTCTGGAAAAGTTGTATTTTAAAGAGCTCTATCTCATGATGCAGTTCTTATGTGCATAGGTATCTTAGTTTTCAAGTTATGAGACTTTAAAGTTAAGGCTTTAAGTTAATTTTTAATGTGCTACTGTAGCTAAACAATATTTCCATATTGACTGTGTTCATACTGACAGTTCCTTGACATGGGGACTGTTAGATGGCAGAACTCCCTTTTTTCCAGGAAAGAGCTCTGAAGTGATGGTCCTTTAAAATTAAGGCTTTTCTTTTTGATGTAATATAAAAAACTCTTCATATGGACTTATAGTTTTTAATGACAGTTCCTTAAATGGGGCTGTCGGACGGCGGAGCTCTGTCCATTTTTTCTAGAAAAGCTGTATTTTAAAGAGCTCTATCTCATGATGCAGTTCATATGTTCATAGGTCGTTTGGTTTTCAAGTTATGAGCCTTTAAAGTTTACACTTTTACATTTCTGTTCATGTCATTTCTTTTAAAAAAAAACATCTTTCTGCACCAAATTGCCCTTTCACTGCACTAACATTGCTATATACAGGCCGTAGAGTGAACTTTGGATCAAAAATTTACAATTTGGCAGCAATACTGATTTTGGGTCAAAAATACTGATTTTTAATCTCTGGAATACTGAAAACTATATTCCAAAGTTGGCATGTCTGTTAATACATAGATTTCAGGCCAACCAGTTGCAGGTTATGTTAGCACATCTATGCCAGTAACAAAAATATAAAAATATGTTTTTTGATTATTTTTTTCAATGTTTCAGATCAGCAAAATGGTGCTTATCTTTTTAAAGTACAATTTCTCAATTGTAATGCATTATGAGATTGCTAAAATACTAGAAACTCTAGCTAGTAAAATATTTCAAATTTTGCATGTGTACTTTCTTGTTTATATGTTAGGGTTTGTTTGTCCTTATTCATGGTTGTGTTAGGGTTAGGGCCTTATTTGTAGCAGTTGTTCTTACATGAGTATATAGTACATTGATCATTTATAAGTATGGTATTAAATATTTGTGTGCTTGTGAAAGGATGAAAATAACTCACTCTATGGAGAATGGTTTGCTTGGCATTTGGAAGGAGGGAAATAAAATTCATTTTTTGACTGGCTGATAAGGTCAATTTATTGTGTCGCCTGAACGAATATTCATGGAGGCACATACTAGTCCACATTCTGTGTGTCCGTCCGTCCCGTAATCTCTCGGTTAACCTTTTTTAAAATGCTCTGCTGGGTAAAACGCTAAGCCCGATTTACTTCAAACTTGATAGGATGAAGAGGAGGTGCCGCATATTAGTTTAGCTTTTGGTTGCATTATTGCATATTCATGAATTTTATTAGCTTATTTGCATATTTTTCAGACATTTCGGTTAACCTTTTTTGAAATGCTCTGCTGGCTTAAACGCTAAGCCCATTTACTTCAAACTTGATAGATGATAGAGTGAGGTTCCGCAATATTATGTGTAGCTTTTGGTTGCCAATTATTTGCATATTCCATGAATTTTAATTAGCTTTTTGCCATATTTTTCAGACATTTCGGTTAACCCTTTTAGAAATGCTCTATTGGCTAGATGCTATGCCCGATTTAATTTCCCAACTGGTAGGGTAATAGAGTGAGGTGTGTGTAGCTTTCGGCTGCTTTATTTGCATATTATGAATTTAATTAAGTTCCATATTCTCCTAATATCATTTGCCAACTTCATCATAAAGCAAGTGGTCGCGCAACCAGGCGACCATTGTGTTCGAAGGAACGCCTTGTTTGGAGGTAGGGGCTGGTTTGTGGACTTTTTTTTTTTTTCTGAGAATAAACAGTCAAACTAAAATGCACAAAATACAAATTTGAAAAGCAATGGTGCAGAGTTTCTGCGACAAATCCTTGTTTTGGTCCTAGTGACATTTACAGTAATGCAAGGCACATTTTTGGATGCACCACATTAACTGACGATACCAATTCTTTCCCAGGTGCTTTGAGTTTGAAGCCACTTTCCCCATGGAATCTAAACTAGGGTGCAGGTATTGACTGGGATCTGATTGGAACGTGACATCATAGGAGAGACCCCAAGATTGACTTGGAGAACAGATTCTACAGTAGACACAGGGCTACCTGTGGAATATGCAAGGAGTATGCCACAGTGGTACATGTGTAGGTCATATTGTTGTCTTAAAACTCTTGTGAGGGGTAGTGAAATGAACTGTGTTAATAACCAAAAAGAGGAGGAGAAAAAATTATCAATTCCATAACAGACTCAATGAATTCTAACATGGCACAGTGTAGAATAGAACAGGAGAGATCCTGGTGCTGTAACTTTGGAAGGTATGAAATATATGAGCTTCATTTGAATATTTGTGAATGAAAAGCATATTATCCATCTATAAAGAATAAACGATTACTCAATTTAACTTCTAACATGGTACGGAGAAAGACATGAGTTTGTGCCGCTGACTTTTTGGACAGGTTATACATTATCTAATGAGCTCATTTGATATTTCAATAAAATTGATTAAACACAGTTGTGGGACCCTCGTATTAATCAACCGGCTAGCTTAACTATTTCATCAGCTTAGAAAGATATCTAGGTATCTTTGAAGAAAGAAATTGAGACATTGATCCCTATTGTATTCGCTGTTTTGTTTTTATTTCAGTTATGGGTTTTTTTTTGTTTATAACCCATGGCGAGACCCTCAGAAACCAATCCAGATCTTGACGCGACTGTTTGTCGTGATTCAGAGTAGATGGAACCTTATTTAATGGCAATGCAAGGTTGGTATTGGTATAGCTGGGACGGAGTTCACATAACTGAAACGATTGCTTGAGATGAAAATGGTATGGAAATGGTTGACGGAGGGTGTTTTGAGTCCATCCCACAATGCACCAGTTTTGGGGAATTTCACCTCAATACGGTCATGTGATCTCACTAAATTCCTTCTTAACAAAAAATCCTGCCTTTTGCACTCATTTTAGCCCACCAAAGCATTAGTATAGGAAATTTTTAGCATGATCATGAAATGTCTTGGGTTCTTAAGTTTTTGAACACTTTTTATCACAAAAAATTAAAAAACTGAAAAAAATAATAATAATAATAATAGCAGAAGATTCATATAGCGCATTATGCTATTGGCCTCTAAGCGCTTTCACAAATGGTCGCTGATCACTGTGGCCCAACCATACTACCATAAACCATTTAGACTCATTTCAAGGGATGCAGCAGCGGGATCAGCCTTCCCTATCAGCAAACATACATCGGTATAAACAATCGCAGACGGGATCAGCTTCCCAAATATGCATGGCGTAAATAGAGACAATAGCGGTAATTTCTGGTCCAGGGAAATTACAAGATAGTGAATCTCACAGGGCTCGAACGCACGGAATCGCATGGATGAGCATACACTGGAGCGAGGCCGCTTACCTGATTGAGCTATCTTGTCCGCTAAATATAGGCACATTTGCAAATGCTTATGGTGATTGATCAAAACACCTAGGGGAATGGTGTTTGTAAGAACATGTTGTAAAAGCATATTGAATGCGCAGCAGCCAGATTGAATCAGAAAACATAAAAGTTGTTTTTGCACATTTAAGTGTTTGATCTAAATTTTGCCCTCTCAGATTTCCTTGAGATGTGGATTTGCAGAAGGGAATTAGCTGTTAATCTATATAATCAATCTCTAAGTAAAAGCAAATTTAGCACAATTTCTGTGTCTTAGACACCAAAAGGTTAAATTAGTGTAGATCGGGGGTGCTTTCGGGGCGCACACCCCTAGGGTTTCATGCCAAAAAACATGCAAAATCGCCTATTTCGGCTGTTAGAGGTCCTTCCGCCAGGGGACCCCATTATAAAGTCAGTCTGGATACGGCCCCGGTGTTAATCATTTGTTTAAAAACCCTAGAAATGGGTTGTTACTTCTCTCACTTGAAGTGCATTAGAAACCTGTAATGTAACTTTTGACAGTGTATGTCAATAAAGACTGTTGCGCTACATGTATAGGAAAGAAATCCTGTCATCAGATGTTCAGAATATCAAAATGTCTGGCACAGCAGGTTCATTAGAAAGGAGGCTCTACATGGTTTTGGTGTGAGAACATTCTCAGAGATTCTGAAATTACCGTACTGACCAATTATAGTCCCATGCTCGAGTAAAATTCCACCCCTAAGTTTTAGGAAAATTTCAGAAAATTCTAAAGATCGATTATTATCCCATGCCAAAAAATCGGCCTACACTGACTGCAAAATTCTAAACCTATTTTCTCAAACACAAACCTTTTTGCCTGGAATTCAATGATATGCATTTTCCAGTACGAAATTCCAGTATATTCCATCTAAAGAATGTTTTCTAGTGATGTCTGGAACCTTTTAAAGTTTATGAAAAACATACATTTAAGAATAAAACACGGCAAAGTGTCAAAGATTCAGCAGAAGACACTTTTTCTTGTTCAACACTCACTCAAGGTTTTCTACTGCACTCATACATGATACTACAATATTTTCCCTCTTTTTCATATTTCAGTATAAAAAAATAACAGGTCACTGAAAATTATTCAGTTTAATAAATTCATGACAAAAATAGTTTTTTGGTAGATTTGTTTTCTGAAACTTAAAAAAATTTTGAACCAGGTTATGTGTAGGGTCAGAGGGCGCCTAATAGGGCAGCATATTCACCTTTTTTTTCATTTTCCTGGTTTTCCATCATGAACAGTTCTAAAATACACTATTTAAATTTGCTTAAAAATTAATATATATATTTTATATATTTCTCAATATTTCAAAGACAATTCACAGAAGATTTCATAGTATGATATGCACAATACTCTGAATAAAATAAAATTAGGGCAGGAGGTCATAGAGGTCGCCAAATCAAATATGGCTGCCACCAATTCACTGATGGCAAGTTGGTTCAGTTTTCATGACTATTTTGTTCTTTTTTTTGCTAAAGTTACATTATAGTCATTAATGCATGGTTAATTACATCACAAAAGATGAAATCTACTTCAGAATAGGTGTAAACTACATATTATCGAAAAACGGCATTTTTTCCAACATTCCGATCTTCAATTTCGTTGTCATGAAGTTGCTGTATAGTGTATGTGGCGAGTAGGCGAACATTTTCAACTCCGGCTTTGGGCAAGATTCGGGCATTATCCCACCACAAATTCTAGATATTTTCAGCTTAAAAAATTGGGTGGGACTAATACTAGGGTCATACGGTAATACCACAGAGCGAAGGTCATTTTCAAAATGCCAAATGGCAATTTTAGAAAATAAGAGAAACTGTTTGTAAAATTAGCAAAATGGATTTGCAAGGGGTTTTCCTTACAAGTCGCCATCTTGATTTGAAACTACTTGATAAAATATGGTTGATAAAGATGAGCAAACTTGCTTGAAGGGCTCGCCATCTTGTGACCCCACGGAAGGACTTAGTCAATGCAGTTCTAATTTTGGCATGTTTTCTTCACCTGTACAGGAGTAAGAAAGCCAACAGATGAGTTTGTGGCTTTAGAAGCCTTACGTAATTGGGAGGAGATGCCTAAGGGAGGATGCAAAATTGTACCTGAACACTTGGAGGACAGCTCTGTATACATCCTGACCAAACAGGCATGAACGGTAGGTATGACAGAACTAAAAAAACCTTGCAATTTCTGCTGTACTCTATACATGAACGGTAAGTATATGGTATAAAATCAAGTTCAGTTTACACAGATTCTCTCTTGGGAGCAATTCCATATCAATGGAGGACCTACAGCTAAGGGCTGTGGAGTACACAGTCAATAGGACTATGGAATATCTGTGTGTTCTTTGTAGTATGTATCATGCATTTTAATCTGAAGTTCAGGTAACTGAGAGGTACACACTGATGCTATTAGTAACAAAATACTTCTGCTACTCATCTGGGAAAAATGTAACCCATTATGGGCATCAAACATTCAACTGTTTACTCCTTTCTGATGATTTTAAGCTCAATAATAGTCAATTGAATCAAGCTGTCTCAGCAGACTAGAGACCCACATCAAACCCCAACAGGTTAAAAAAAAAATAAGGGCAACTGAATGGGTGGAACACTTGCCCACACCGAAGGGTCCGTATCCCACAGGTTTAGGGTTCGCAGATCCCTCCATGTCTCAAACAGACATCACCCACACTCAGTACCAAAAACACCTGATGGAATGGGAACAAAAAATTACAACAAAAAGAATAAAAAGTTTTGATGCAGAAGAGGTGCATCGACTGCCGACTTGAAAGTATCAATGTGAGGTGTGCCTGGGAAGATGGATGCTGAGAGTGAGTTCCAGAGTCGGCCTGGTTGTGAGTTGGTCTTCTTGAATGCACAGTTTGTTCATGCTGCTTTGGACAGTGAAAAGGTTATTGTTCATTGTTTTCATGTGTTTTTAATACTCTTGTTCTAGGGTAAAATTGAGATGTGGGTGGACATGTTCCCCATGGACATGCCCCTACCAGGAGAACCTGTAGACATATCGCCACGGAAACCCAAGAAATATGAGTTGAGAGTCATCATCTGGAACACTGATGATGTTGTGCTGGAAGATGATGCCTTTTTTACTGGGGAGAAGATGAGCGACATCTTTGTAAAAGGGTAGGTCTTCACACTATTATTGTACTTAGAGCAAATACTTTTTAGGTCGTCCAACGAAATCGGAAAGACCTTATGTCGGCATGATTTGTGTGTCTGTTGTATCTGTCTGTGGTCAAAATTTAGTGTACACTTTGGTTGACTCTTTTAGATAGAAATTTGATGACACATTTTTCAGCTTTTGAGTGCAGTTACGTAATGGATCAAGTTTATACTTGGTATGCTTATACATTGAGACAAGGGATCTTATGTGGGTTCACACATGAGGAGGTCAAAGTTCATTCAGTGGTCACTTAGGGTCATAATCATGACGTATGTGGAACTGCTGCCCCTATTTTTCTTAAATGACAAAACAAAATATACAGTATTTAAAGGCAGACTCAGATTTTGAAATATATTTGTGTAATAATTAAAAAGTCATCTAGCACTAAAGATGCAAAATTCCAAAGTTAGAGATGAATCAGATTTTTCGTTTTCATGCAGTAAACATTTATGCACAGTATAACAGTGCTATAAGATACTGTGTATAACGAAAATCCCAGATCCAGAATTTTATAACAAAGTTTGTGATTTGCTATTTGAAAGACTTCGTTTTGAGCTTAGTGATTAGTAGATGGACAGAGCATTAGTCTATGGAAAAACACAAATGAGTGTGCTGACTGCACCCTCATCAAAAAATCATGAGTAGGCCTTTAATGTGTTCCCAAACCAAATTGATGTTTTGGGGTATGGTATGACTAATATGCCATATTAACTCCATATACTATGTGAATCAAAAAAAATTGTGCAACGGTTGCAGATGACCTTGACCTTGATAAAAGCACTGAATCATAGATTTGTTGTTGTTTTAATAAAGCAAATCTAATATACTTCCAAATGTTGAAAAAATGAAAGAAAACGATTAAAAAATAAGCCAGATATGACCAATTTTGTAAGCACACCCCTTTCTCCATTCCAATGGGATTACAAAGTTAAGCAAGAATACGTCAATGTACGATATACGGGGCATAGCATTAAGAAAGTAATGATGACCCATGCTATTTGTTTAATTGATCTCCGGAATAGCCATTATCTCCTTCATTGATCTTCAAAAAGAATTTAACATTCACACAAAATCTCACCCAATTGATCCTGATGTGTAAATGAAAAAGGTTTCAACACTACGAATGTAATCCAGGTATAGCTATGCCAATTAAGGGACTAAACTCTTTGCAATATCCTAAACAATGGGAAGATCTTGTTTTGGCAACAGGTGAATTGGTGTTTGGATTCGTCATCATTTGGCACATTGGTATAAATAAATTCATTGACTAATCTGTAGTTGAAATAATCAAGAAATGTAGCATTAAGTTGACAAAGGCATCATGATATTGATATTGTACATTCTCACAAACATGTTTAATGTGTGTAAATCCCATAGGAATGGCGAAAAAAAGTGGTGTGCTTACACATTGGTCATATCTGGACTATTATTAATCGATCTTCATTTTTCAACATTTGGAAGTATATTAGATGTGTTTTATAAAAACAACAAATCTATGATATAGTGAGTGCATGAAGGTCAAGATCATCTTTAATCCTTGCACAATTTTTTTTATTCACGTAGTATATAATAAACAGAAAAACTTTGATACCAAACCTTTCTGTCCATATAAAGTAAGATTAATGAGAATTTTATGCTTTGGCACAAAATCCTAGTTCTTGGCTGTGGTTCCAGGTATGATTAAAATTGTTTTCTACCTGAGTTCACCATCTACATGGTTCCAAGTTCTTGAAACAAAAAATATTGCATAGAAAATTAGATAGCTATAATATTTGTATGGTGGGGAAAAAGAGTAGCACTCTAGTGAAGCAGTTCAACACTGCCCATCTTCATTGTGCCCAAATGAGATTCAGTTAAACAAAGTATGAAGGTTACCCCATCTGCAAGTGGGTAACTTGCCTAACCCCTACAAAGTACTCCCTACCAAATTGATTAATTATGCCTTAGGAACTGTTTGATTGGTTACAAAGAGGACTATATATTATGATGCCAATCAGACAGGCGGTATGAAGGTGGTAGAGCGGAAGTGGATAACGTTAAACGTTTATTTGATTGGTGTTACGCAGATTAGTATGCCTTTTAATTAACCAATCCAGATGAATTATATAAAATATCACCCATTTGAACAGGTGGCTTGTTGGGCCAGAAAGCGACAAGCAGGACACTGACGTGCACTACACCGCCTCACTGACTGGAGAGGGGAAACTTCATAGGAGAGTCATCTTCCCATTTGAGTATCTCATAGCAGAAGAGAAGTGGTGTTACGTAAGAAAGAGTCAACCTTTGCTCTATAAGGAGGAATGAGTACAAAGTGCCGGCAAGGTTGAATCTTCAAGTGTGGGATGCGGACTCCTTCTCAGCTGATGAGTCTTGGGTAGTATATTGAGTTATGATAAAAAAAAATTTTTAATTGGTGGAGATGATGAAAAAGGGAAGACCTTTTGAATCAAATACATTGATCTTCAGTAACGGATTTGTTCTTAGTAACATCAGGGCAGGGTAAATTCAGGCTGTCCCAGATGCAACAGACATGGGGAAAAAACAAACAAGCAAGTTTGACCCTTGATAGAACCACCAAGACTAAGTACTTTAAGATGTATGCATGAGAGTGTATTTCCCTCTGTGGAACAAAGGCGTGCTTAAATGAAGGCAAAATCATTGGTGCCCTTGGAACATCAGAAGAAATCTTTGGAAATCAGAATAAATCTGACGCTACAGCCCGCCGCCATGCGGCCAATACGCGACGCGAGAAAAAACTAAATCGATGTAGACGTCTTCACATTCGGCCTTGGAAGCAGGAATTGGCCTTCTACTTTTGTCAGCAATATCAAGATCATGGGGGAAGTCAATTAGCTCAAATAACCTGTCAACATGAAGATATATTATTAAATTAGGAATTTCTACGTTTGATTTTTGAAAAAATTGGGACTCTGTATATATGAGTGTTGCGTCACAATTTTTGGAAAATGTTAAGAAGTGGGACTCACAGCATTGTTTTACTATTATATTTTGCCCGGGGGAACACACCAATATATACGCTTACGCATCCGCTTTACCAAACACGTGTAAAAGTGATCGCAGTTTCGCCATCGGACCTCGTTTTGGGAATGAGGGGTAAATTTTTGCACTGTTTGGACATTAATGGTGTTGTTTTTGGAACAAAGCTCATTGCACATTTTGGCCTAATTAATGGTTTAGACCTTAATGTACCATTCCCAATTTGATATGAAATTCGACCCGGAGCGTTCTTGGACTATCCGCCTCATAATGATTTTTATATCCTAAACCACAACCCTTGTGACTTGTATATACGATCCTTTACGGCGTGACTTATATAAAAGCTATTGTCGAGATTAATTTGCAGTCGCGATAGTTCAGGGGGTAGGACATGCCATCCTAACCGCAACAGCGATTCTAAAAATAATAAAGATAAATAGCCTAAAGAGGTTAATCGGTGGAATATAATCACCCTTTCTCAAACCTTGCTGCAAAAATTATGCCTACTAAACTTAATACCCTTGAACATAAGCGCTCCAGGGTGGCATGGAGGGCTACTCGCTCTTTAGCCAGTGCGCACCTATACGCCTCTAACCCCAACCACAGACGCCCACACAGCCAAAAAATAACATTGTACATCTGGGTCCAAAGAGGTTCAGCTTAGACTTTCCTATCTTCCCTAGTTTGAGCACTAATATTCTGCACACAAGGATCATAGGTCTCATTTTTAGCCTTCTGGTTATGGGTCTAATTTTTTTCAGCCTTCGGTTTATTGGGGGTGGAGGGCACACAGAGACCATACATGGGTCTCATTTTCTCAGCCTCTGGTATGAAATAGGTCATTATCTCAAATTATCTCAAATAATTGTTGTAAAAAAGTCAAATGTCCTCAAAAGGAACTTTTGTTTTCATATTTGAGACAAATGGCCATTTAATGTTAAATTTGGCCCCAAATCTGCATCTCTGTATAGAGCTATGGGTCACCTTTTAATTTTCAGCAAAATTGACCAATATGGGTCCCAATCGCCTCCAACTCACTGAGGCACAATGGACTTAAATCCGGCCGCACCTTGGGTTCCAGGACCACATCTTTGTGACTCGTCTCATAGCAGCGCTATTCATGATTTATGTGTACACTTTATTCCATTAAAGGTCCTGGACATGCTTTAAACATACTTAAAACCACCAAAAAAATTTGTTTTCATCATTATAGTATGTATATGGTATCACTGTAAAATCTGCATGAAGCAAGTATTTGGAGAAACCGTATAATTTTAAAAATTGGGCATAATATCAATGGCGTTTGGACAAGCTTTCAAAAGGAATTCTAAAACTCATGATTATCGCGCTGGGCAGCGCTGACCCGCCGTTGACGTCCGAGTAACAATACGCGATACGCTCAATGATCGTATTGATGGAAAACTGACGTGTGCGCGTGGCCCAGTTTTCGTGCATACGTACACATTTGACTTCTCTCGGTATATAATGCGTCGTACGTGTTGTAATCCATAATAGCAATAATTTTTCTTGATTGGTGCCTTAAAATTCGATAATTAATAATGCGCTGTATTTTCGACAGGTGCGCCAGCGGCGACCGACCGACAAGAGAATCGAAACAGAATAGCTGTAATTCAAGTTCCCAGGCAAAGAAACCGACAAGGAGATCTACCTGGAGTGGGTTTTTGTTCGTCCGCTTAAACACTCAGACTTCTCCCCCTGTGTTTCACACAGTAAATTTTCGAATTTTGAATTGATTTAATAATTGTTTTAAATAATGAATATAATAGACTAATAGGCTATAGAATCACGATTTTTTTCGTATCATGCAATGTGTCAGAAGTCGCATCGTGTCGATTTCCTATTGTTCTGCTGTTTTATGCAAGGGACGGCATGTGCTTGTGTCACGATGTGAGCTTGTTTCACAACTGTTACTTGACGTCCATTAACGAAGGGGGTCAAATCCAACTCCAGCATCTTGATACGCGGTGCTGCGAAAACAGGAGAAGCCCTGTCAGTTTGGGTATATTTATCCTTGAATTTAAACACTTGCCCGATGTCACTTTTAAAAATCTGTGTTAAGATATGATCAGGATACTGGTTGAGGTACGAAATTAAGAAAAAATAAGTAAAGGAAAAAATGTCTACTCACCGTGGCATGGACCTTTAATGTTTTATTTTAAGATTGAAAAGAGCTCCTTTGCCAGCTCAAATTAAATCAAATTGTGTGGCGTGCATCGATAGTGCGCGTCTTGTAATCCTAAGGTCGTGGGTTTGATTCCTCCTCTAGGTCAAATTTTAATTTGCTTATATTTGTTAGAGTGAGCAATTGGCAACCAAAACATCCGAGGCATGACTGAATAGCAAAATAGTGAGAGCTGCCCTATGGATATGACTTCAACCTGTGTGGTCCGGTGGAACACAAGTTTGTGGACAGAACAAGTCCTTTGCTCTCATAGGCCACTCCCTACCCAAACCAAACTTAAGAACACCAAGAGTAAAAATAGATGGGCGAGCATTGTGAGTTTCCATTATTGTAATCCCTAGTGGTTTCACACCTCTAAATGTAAACTTCATATACTATATGTACAACACACATCAATAAACTCATTTCTTCGCTACAGGGGGGGGGGGGGCGACTGTATCTCAATGGTAAGTTTTCTCCGAAGTCTTAATACTGTCAGCCTTCCCAAGCATGGTAATTACAAGGGTGACCAGCTTCCCTGTGAAGAAAATCTGCACACGACGAAATCACCACCCAGCACCGACCATTTGCATAAATACTGGCCATTTTCAGAAAGAGATATGTACTCATCCTGAAAAAGACCCGAGTTTTACATATGTTCCTTAAGCAGAACCCTACAATGATTCTAACTGAAAACATGCAGCCATTTTGGACAAATCCGAGCTTTTTTGAGGGGGTCAACTTAGGAATGTGGCCCAGGTCACTTAATTTTAAACAATCCTACAGTGGGTTGGGGAATTAGAGTGGTGAAATCTATTGGAACGCTGTGCATTTTTACCTTCAGTGCTGATACAGGCTCTTCGCTAGTTTAAACGCTGCAATTTGAGGCAAATGCACGTGAACAATTCTTGTTCTTTCACAGTGTGCAGGTGTCAGGTGGTACAATTAAGAGCCAGTAATGGGTCCCATTTGAGCAATATTCCTCTTTTTATTGCATCAATGCAGGTGTAAAAAAATCATTGGTCAGTTTATTAGTCAGGTGAGGAGATTTTAAATGGCAAGAGTCCATATGGACAGCACGTAAATCTGATATCTGATTGGTTGATCTTTTGTTAATCTTTGTTGATGCACAGGTTCAGAAAAATGAATGCTGTGGTTTACATTCAAATTGGGTATAGCTTTGGGTAGTTTCTGTCAGTCCGTCCAACTGTATTGGTTTGGATGTGTAAGCTGGATGAGGCATGATCACTTAATCTTAAGAACATGAATTGCATGATTACTTAAGTCTTAAGTTAAGAACATGATTGCATGATTTAGCGGTAGAAAGTTTGGATTAAAAAAAAAAAGTATTGTAAAAAATTTCAGTCTTTCGTTGTTTTCGGGACCCGGGCAACCCTAATTGTATCCCATAGTCTACATTGGGTTGCGGGCAATAGGGGATCCCGGCAAAAAGCTTATGTACAGTTCGAAGCAATTATGCATGCACGACGTTGGTCACACAATGCCCCATTTGAGCGTACTAACGGATAATGTGAACTAAGGCCCTTTGTGGTCTGAATATCCATGCGATTACTCCCACGTTTGAAGGAAAACTCGCAATTTTCATCATCCGCTTCTATCCACTGATCTAATCGCAGCAGCGGCCATGTGTTTACATCTCACGAGGGTATCTATAACCAGACGCTCCATTGGCCACTGACCTGTGGAGAGGTCAGTTCATATGGCGTATCGGCTGTGACAGGCCGCCGATCCCCGTGTCAAATTTTCATCACCGTTTCGTGTCACCTTCTCTTTTTGAGCTTAGGTGATTGCGATATTGCAGACTACTCACAGCAGTGACATCATGATGAACGGTCACCAATCAACTCCCTGTGCTAAGACAATGACACCACAGGTTTAGCAGCAGTCTAGCTCCACGTGTAAATCATTTTGTACACTAGACGCAGTGATTTTATCAGTAAAAGATTTTCATTACTTGAGTCTTTATACGTTAAGACTTAAAAGAATTTAGAATAATGTGTACTCTATTGTTCCAAATTTCTAATTTCTGTTTTGAAAAAAAAAATGTAGTTCCCATGGCGGCGCCTGGGTAGCGCCACTTTCCCCTTCACTGTGCAAACGTGCCTGGATTTACCAACAGATAACGATTTGCATATTCGCAACATTCAAATGCAAATTTTTGCAGCAAAATCCCGATGGTAAACGAAAGCAGCCAGCGACACTTTGATCAACGTGAGATTGCCAATCCGCGTGTCGGTACCTTGGGTAATATTTCATGATTTTTCGGCATGTTAACCTAACAATTCGACATAGTTACTATTGATAGAATTGCTATTGTGGCTTCTCTACTGTCGCTGGAGACGTTTAGGAAACTGTAAGTACGTTCTAAAAGGAATTTTGAAGACAACATCTTTTGTCCATTGTTTCCCACGTTAAAGAAAAAAAAATTCGCTTCGAAAGGGTACTTGATCGACCACTAATCTTGGGGGGCGTGGGCACTGTCGTAGATGCCTATGGAAGAAGTTTGTTTACAATCTTTTCTTGGAGAGCTTGTATATTGCAACTAAAATTTTATTGCACATATTCTGAAATGGCTGTATTAGTGTTTAAAACAATAGATATCACAAATTAGATATTTTTGTGTGAAAAGCTTAAAGAAGGCTTTGTATGTCAGTCAGACAGCTATAATTACATAGCTTGGATGGGCATGATGGCTTACATGGTATGATGTAATGACCGCATTGAAAGTACTCTTTGGAAGGATACTTGAGTTGGCACTGGTATGGATGGCTTTCTGGATGGACAGACTTTAAGAAGCCTGCTGTTTTGCAGTCACTGTAGGTTTACGTTGAATGAATTTCAAGAGACTTGGAGAGAGGGGAGTAGTGTCAAAAGGTTATGTAGGGATCATGGGGTGGCGGGACATGATTATTACCCCTGTTTAATGCTGAGTTTCTGCTTGTTTCGAAATTAAATGTGATCTAAATACATTCTACCATGATAATTACTTATGCACAATATTGGGTCATCTTATTTTGTTGTGGATTATTTTGAAGTATACCTAAAGCTTTATGCTTCACTGTTTTCATTCACCCGCTTGTCAAGAAGTCTACAATCATGCTCGAAACTCAGGCTATAAAAAAGGTTTGTTTGCACTTTTCCTTTCCGACCGACCCAAGATATCGAAGTCGTGGTCACTTTTTTTGCACAGCCCGCTGTGTGTTTAAACAGCAAAATACGGCCACGTTGTATCTTTCAATTTGGATGCTACATATTTGACATTTCCTGTACCACAAAACTACTAGGATCCAAGTATCCATTCTATACAATTGGAAGGTATTGGTGGCTGTGCACTACCAAGTGGCTCTTGGCAGAAGGTTGGTCACGGTGAAACCATTTCCATATCTCCGGACTCATATGCGGCCTCCGTTCAAGTGTACAGAAGGAAGCTATACTCGCTTGCAGCCCCTGACACAGTTTGAAAAAATGTGATGACATTGCTTTTTCCTCGTCGTGTGTGAATTTTAAAAAAAATCGGTCCCAACCAACCTCTTTTTTAGGCTTCATTGGGACTTTATTCTGCTAAGCAGTAATCACTGTTGAAATTTCTCTTGAATCTGAAGACAGACTTGGAAGGCAGTATCCTACCAAACTTTTGGCAATGCAGAGTAGACATGGTGGCATCATCCCTTTGTGCGGTCATCATTGGCACAATTGATGATTGGATAATACACGGTTAATTGTCCCCACAGTATTGAACAAGAATTGGTATAGTATCTTTTCCACTGAACTAATCAATACATTTTCTCTATTTCTGAGGGCTGACCCTTGATCTGAATCGCTTTCCACGTGGTGCCAAGTCAGCCAAGAAGTGCACTCCAGACCTACTCAGACAGATGGGACGTGCCACAAATTCAAAATCTTCAAGATAAAGAGAACCAGGGATGTGGCCATTCATTGCCCAAGTCAAACCTGAGGAAGCAGAGCTTACAGTAAGAGAAGGAATATAATTTAGTTACTTGCTCATATTTTGTAATAGGGTTTGAAGTAGTTAACCACCAGATGCTAAACTTTTAATTCAAAACTTATGATTGACCTAAAAACTGAAATGGCTATACCCATCATAAACTCTTGATTGATGTAAAAATGGATTGAAGACTGTAATTTCAGGGCGACAATGAGAAAAATATGGTTTTTCATCTGCATATTAATGAGCTCATTTGCATATTTGCTCCTAACCAGGGTGTCTTACAAGTTTTAACTTGCAGCACATTTTTTGGTTTTGTCAAAAAAACAACAAACCATCCTATTAACTTTGTATACAAGGCGGTGACCCCACTTGCTGACATCCAAATGAATTTTAATGTGGTGGAGATTATGTTGAAAAGTGGCACAATTTAAGGGACAAGAAATTGAGTGACATGAGGGGCATTTGATGTACCGTAGTTAGTATGAATGTTACAAAATTGATTGACCTCCATAGTTTAGATTTAAAGGGACATAATGGCATGAAAAAAATTGACATAATGAAAAGGACCCTTATGGAAATCACTTCCACGAAAAACAATTGTTTGAAAACAATTTGGATGTTTACATTCTGTAAAAACAAGAAGAGTTCTGGGGTGAGGTGACAGTTTGTGGCATCCCGGTCTGAATGCTTTTGAATTGTGTCGCAAAACATGCTAAATACACTATGTAAATTCTGTCAGGGTTGTGAACACCTTGCTTTTCTGTTCCAGAAATTGCCACAAACTGCCACCTCCCCCCCCCCACGAACTCTTCCTGTTTTTACTGTTTTTACAGAATGTAAACATCCAAATTGTTTTCAAACTCGTGGAAGTGATTTCAGTAAGGGTCCTTTTCATTATGTCAATTTTTTTTTCATGCCATTATGTCTCTTTAAATACTGATCACTGATTACAAATGTACAGATTGAAAAAAAGTGATTTATCCTGGGCATTCTTAAAAATATTCTTACAGTTCATGTGTGTAAACTGATATCTTTGTTTTGTATTTTGACTTTTCTTTGAATTAGGGTAAAGTTGAGGCAGAGTTCATTCTAATGACAGAAGAAGAGGCTGAGAAGAATCCAGCCGGGTATGCCCGTGATGAGCCGGATCCACTTGAAAAACCAAAGTAAGTCAGAAGAATTTTGGTATCTTTAATTTACATCTGTGTTTACTTTTTACAGGTTTAGAAGAATACTATAAAAGTAATATTGCAATGACACCAACCAGCTCACTTCTTAAATTTGTGGCTTGCATCTTATTCAGGTTCTTGTAGGTTTTGAAGGATATGTGAAGAATGGTTTGAAAATATTGATAATGGAATCTTGACAAAACAGATTGTTAATTCTGTCATAATGCACGCTGCATTTTTTTCCTTTACAGAATTCAAATTGCATAATACTCTATATGTATTATGATTTGTAAAATACTTCTGTAAACACGGAAGTGATTTTGCTGAACTCTCTTTGGTTGATTATCGCCCATGACAACAGCGCAAGTTTGAGAGTGGCTCAGATCATACAAAGATCATGAAGACCGCTGCGTTGGCCATCGTGGAAGTAGTTTGACAGCGAGTATTGCTTATTTATTTGCTATTTCTTTTAGCAGGGGTTCTCATTTGTGTGTACAGGCATTGAGGCTTACCCAATCAGTTCTTGTGCATTTCATTCACTATAACAATCTTAGCAAGTCTGCAAATTTCATAAATTGTAATAACAATGTCTTCTTTTTCCAGAGCATGTCAGCTGTATACAAGTAATGTAGATCCAAACCCCAGTTCTATCCAAATTACATTTTTGTGTGGTGGTAGTTGTTCCACCAGGCGTTAGTGTAATACACATGGCACAGAAATGGGTCACAATTTACTTAAATGTTGATGTGATTGTTGACAACATTTTAAAAACAATGAGTCAAAAATTTTATTGTAGTACTGCGATGGGTTTACATCAATTGATTTAGACAGACTTAATCATCTCTTACACAGCTTCTTGAGTAGTGATATTCTTATAGTTAGGGAAGAATTCAAAATATGTTTCCCACATAGTATACAGGTGTGATAGTGAAGGCCAAATAAAACATAAATAATGATTAACATCCTAACTTTTGAGAAAAAAAAGTTTTTTTAGCAATGCTAAATTGCAAATTTCAGCAATTATATTTATTTGGCCATTCTTCGGTCATGTTTGTGAACTAAAACCGGTAATTTTTTTAACTTTCAACCCAATGCTGTTTTGTCAACATAACCTATCTGTTAATACCTTTTAGATTAATAGACCATCAGAAGGTCACACACGTGACCAAACTTTATTTGCCCCAATGACAAAATAACCAATCTAGCAAAAGTGGAAACATTATTTTTGGTTAGGTTTGGACTCAAGGTTATTAATAATGTCAAAGTTATTAACAGATTGTTTACATTGACAAAACAGCATTGGGTTGAAAGTAAAAAATTACCGGTTTTAGTTCACAAACATGACCGAAGAAGGGCCCATGGAAAAGAAAGATTCTGAGGGATAGTGTACACAAAGTATTGTCTTTTAAATGATTCTTGTTCTTTAGTTGAGCAATATATATATCAACATCTGAACTTGAAGTATTCAAACAAAAGAAATTATCTCAAAAATGAAAAAACAAAACAAATGGAAGCATACAAAAATGAGAATAGGGAGCAGACACTAAAATTCTAATGTTTAAAAAAAAATCATTAAAACTTTATTTTTTTTATCCCCCCAGCTTGAAAAGCAGTAGAGGGGATATTGCGATAGCGCGCATGTCCGTATGTGTATGCATGCTAGTTTTACATGTCTCCTTCAAAAACATTTAAGCCAGACTTGGGGTAAGGTACAGTATGGGTTCCTTCATATGTGCATGATGTCAAAGGTCATAGACCAAGGTCAAAGGACATTTGAGGTCATGTTGTGTGTAAGTATGTATGTGTTTGTGTGTGTTCCAGTTTGGTTAGGTTTTTGTTTTTCACGTCTCCTTCGAAAAAGTTTAAGTCGGATTTACACCAGACATGGGGTTAAGGTGCAATAGGGGTTCCTTCCTGTGTGGATGATGCAAAGGTCATGGACCAAGGTCAAAGGTCATCTGAGGTCATGTTCCAGAGTGCCATCTTCCCAGGGGGATGATGCAAGTTTACTTGCTGTATTCTTTTATTTAACTAACAACTAATATCTTAAATATAAATAACTGATGACAGTAATATAGCTATTTGTACTAGAATTGCATTAAGCTTAAAAGGTCTTTTTGTGATCCACAGCCTGGTTTCCCCAATGTACCAAAAAAAGTTCAATTTACTCTGGAATAAATACTTAATTTTGTGTTTTCTGTCAGTGAATTGACATATCACAACACAGTTGCATATACGGGCACTTTGATATGAACATTTGCTCGGAACATCAAAATACAACATCAGAATTTTGGAAGTAACCATTTCTCAAGGATAGAGTGAACCATTAACAATTAAAACGAATAGGATCAAGAACCACACCTTTAAACCATTTGAGCTCAGGTTTTAGAAACTTGTACAGTGGCACATGCACAAAAAACATTTGGTTTAGGTAACCATAGCCTAGTTGTTTGAAGCTGGTGTGTGTATAGTAAACTTTTTTTTCATGAAACAAGTAATAAGTCACAAAATTCACTTGTTTACAGCATGTTACAGTTTCACCTTGATTTGATCTGTAACAAATAACTATTTTCTTCTGAATTTCCTTTGTTTACTTTGCAAGTGATTTTTGACATGTCTGTTGGATCCCTGATAACTTTACAATGAATTTGTAGAAATAAGTCATTGACATGTCATAAAAAATAAGTATGGTCATACTTTGAAATAGCTGTCAGTAACTCAAAGTGTGTTTCTATTCTTTCACACTTATTTAACAATACACACTATTGACGATTTCCATATATAACCTTAATAGCCACAACTAACCAACTTACAATTGTCTCCATGTTTCTCCTCTTTCTCATGCTTTCATAATTGGCTCATAGCCGGCCAGACACCTCTTACGTATGGTTCCTGAGTCCATTGAAGGCACTCAAATATGCAATTATGAACCGCTTTAAATGGATAATAATCAAAGCAGTAGTACTGGCTGTATTAATAACACTGATTGGGCTTTTCTTCTATAACATGCCAGGGTACACTGTCAAGAAAGTGTTTGGTGTCTGATTCATGAACAACAATTATAACAAATCGTATAACAGCATGTCAATGTGTGGAGACGTGAAATGCAAAGTGCTTTAGTTAATTGCATGCAGTATGTTGTAATCTTGAAATTTGGGCTTTGATTGGGCAAAATAAAGGCAAGTGGAATTTCTGAAACCAATTCTGGTAAAGTCAGATGAGATGTAACTAAACTTTGCTTCCATTTCTATCTCTCACTCTCTCTCTTCTCTCTTTCTATCTTCTCTCCTCTCCTCTCTCCTCACTCACTCTCTCTCTCTCCCTCTTCCTCTCTCTCTCTCCGTCACTCACTATTTCTCTCCTTCACTATCTCTCTCTCACTTGCTCTCTCTTTCTCTCCCTCTCTCTCAATCATGTGACCACATGTTTTTTTCATCTTTAATAATATAACAATTTTACACATGTTGCTATTGCATGCTTTACTAAACTTACCAAATATATTGTTATATGTACTAACTTTTACCTAGATGATATAGACCAAAATTTTCCATTTTACAGAAAACGGAAACAAATGGCCACATCGGCTGTTTACAATTGATGAATGACAGTATTTCTAGAAATGGTTTATGATAAAAAATTTCCTGGACTGGACCCAATTTTAATGCTGCTTTTAGAAAATGGAAACGAACATGAAATTTATTATTTGTAAAATGTCAAACTTTGGTCTCTTCTTGAGGAGGAAGCTCTTAACATTGACAGAATATGCATTCATATTACCAAATTGAAATAAATTGCTCCAAGTTTGAGTTAAACATTAGTCACAAACATTGAATCTTATTTTCAAGTTAGAAAACCTTTGTCGGGACTTTTCTACTTTAAAATGTAGAGGGCCCTTTTTATATTTATAAAAACAGGAATCAATCTTTAAATTTGACCATGTGAAGCCACTGTGCATGGTATTATGTCTTGTAAATTATTTGACTGTAAAGTGAAATATATGCATAATGTTTGCATGAAAGTTGATATACAATTGAATGTGTTATTTGATCTGTGTTGGTACTACACTTAAACCTTGGCTTCAAATTAATCTGTAGGCAGTTAAATAACATTTGTGAAGCTGTATGTTGATAAATAAGGGCCATTGCCAAGCATCAGATCCTATAATCTTTTGCACGTTTATAGTTACAATTGCTGTTGCCATGTACTTTTAATCATGTATATGGTAAAAAAAATGAATTCACCTATGTATGCACAGGTTATTATTTTACATATTTGAGTTAAAACCTTAAACACTTCACTCCAAGTTCAGGTTTTGAAAAAAAAAATTATGTTGGCAAAAATTTGTTACATTGGCATGGTAACTATTAGAATATTTCAACCAGTCCTTCATTGCTTCCTGTCTTAGTGTCTTAACTTAACAAAATGTACTTCAAAACCTGGAACAGCTAAAATAACATGATGCCAGAGGTTATTAGACAATTTGAGAACTATTTAATTAACCCTATACCTGGGAACCTGGGCTAGAAGTAGCCCAGATTCACTTCAGTGGTTTCATTGTTTTAGCACAGTGAAGCTGAACCATTGCTAAAGCTAGCGAGATAGACATAGGCAATTCTGGCCGGAACCTGCCCTTGATTTCTAGACATAATGTCTCACCTCTAGTCTCACCTCTTTTTCAATGAACTGTAACCCAATATCGGCTGGTCAAAAGTGTGTTGGCTGCATGTGACAACTGGCCAATCTTTACCGCTAAAATCCTTGGTGTGCAAGGCCCAGGAAATTGCCTAGCATGGGGTCCAGGTAAAAGGTTTTAACCCTTTACCTTCAATTTTAATTAAAATTAATCACCATGCATGTAGAAGCTAGTGAGATTCAAAATATGCCAACAATGTTTGCAAAATGTATGGGTCTATATAAGTAACCCAAATTACATAATGGCAAAAATAAAATTTAAAACAAATGCTTAAAATCCATGAAGTACAAAAAGATAGTGCAATGAAAATTGTCACTTGTTCATATTATGGCAAATATGATTAAAGGCATTCAAAGCAAAAGAAAGTGGTGCTTGGCAATTGACCTATAATATATGTTTGGTGTTAGTGACTAACAAACCAACTAACAAACCATTGTGTGTTTCTCTCTCCCCCTCTATCTAACTGTCTCTCTCCTCGCACAGCCGTCCTGACACCTCATTTGTGTGGTTCCTGAATCCATTGAAGGCACTGCGTTACGTGCTGTGGGCGCGATTTAAATGGATTATACTGAAAGTGCTGCTACTGGCAATATTCATAACATTAATTGCACTATTCTTCTACAACGTCCCGGGATATACAGTGAAGAAACTTTTTAATGTGTAAAGCACTTTGTGAAATGATTCTTAAATGTATACTCTTTAATTTTCAAATCACAAATGATTGATATTTGCCTATGACATACAGTAGTGTGATAGCTTTGTCACACTGATTCTCAGGTGTATATATGTGGAAAGGGAAAGGCAAAAGTTACTGGGATCCAGTGCTGGATCATAATATAAGACACATGGCAGAAATTTAGAGAGAATACATTATTTAACCAACTAAATAATACTATCAAAATACATGGTATTATTTTTTGAATTTATCAAGAATTTTCAGAGATTAAAAAAATGGACCCAGATTGTGCATGCCATTTTGTATCTTAAGTAACATATATCCACACAAACCTGGTATAAAGCTTATTGTATTAGCTGTAATATGCAACAAAGATGCTTCCCATCGGTTAGTTATAGGTAAAGGTAAAATCAAGTACCGTATTCCATTTTGTGCTCTGTGCACGGATTCAATTAAAAGTGAACAGCGTTCCATGAAGCAAATCACTCTCTTGAAGGGAATCAAGCTATTTTACTGAGTGCAGATCAATTTGATGATTTTTAACCAGGCGCGTAGCCAGTCCGGTAGTTCCGAGGGGGCAATTTCCTGGTAGATGCAACAAATGTCCTAATCACAAGCAAAAATTTCCCGGTCGCAGGGCAAAATATCTGGAAAGGGGCTGATTTTACATGAATATCCGTGTTTTATTTCCCCTCCAGATTTTTTTCAGAGGGGGCACTCTTCCCCCTTTGCCCCCCTGGCTATGCCACTGTGTTTAACTGCCACAAAATGTAGTCATAATTTACCATGGATGACCTCTCTACCTTTCTTTGCCCTCATTGCTCATAAAATCATTTGAAAAATAAAGTAACTTGATACATTTATCAGTTTCTGAAAGGGTTGAATGAAATTACAACTTTCAAAGAAACAAACAGTGACAACCTTTCAAGGGCAGAAATTGCTTATTTATAGTCTTATTTTGTTGACTAAAACATGCCACATCTTTAAAAGTCTTTGAATATGACCATTAAGTAACATGGACATACTTCATCATTTTGAGTAGTGATTTGCTCCATTGACCGCCGCGTATTTAAATGGGAATCTGTGGAAAGAGCAGAAAACGGTCTACCTGATTCAAAAGAATGTAACTCAGCCTATACCTTACTAATGGGTATGGTCTTTGCAACAAATTAAAGCTAATAATGTAAGCATTCTGTTGATACCACATTTGTGGAACTATATATTACATAAAGATGACAAATGGCGGGCACAATAAGGGTCTATTTTTCTGACATCATGCATTACAATTTTTTTTCAATGTATGGTGAAAGGCACACTAATAATCAACCACTTTTAAAGCCATTATCAGTTATTTTCTTCAAAAATGTAAACAAACAATGCCCTCAATTTAGTCAATTACTTGATGATATGATGCAAGCAATTGAGAGACAAATGTCCATGTTTAATTTTGGAGAGAAAAATAATTAATTGTGGCTTTAATTTCGAAGGGAGTTGGAGCCTGAAAGTCTCTTATGGTTATTATTGATGTTATTTTGTTAAAAGTTGATTCAATTAACTTAGAAATACATTTTGACAATTTAGTTATTTATTTCAGAATACAATTATTTTTAGAAAAACTTTTAAATTCTGTAGCATCTTTTGAGAAGTCTGCCCTCCTTTATGTGACGGGTATGATTGCTGCTTCTTTGTATTCTTATTGTAGAAGCAAGCAAAATTTGAATTAAAGGTAGGTGACCTGATCAATAACCTCAACCCCCTACACTTTACCTTTTCAAAATTGAGATTTTGGTATCATAAGAAAAATCATATTTTATCATTACCCGGTTAAAAGGCCCAGTAAACAATATGAACAAAATCTCTCAAAATGGGGTACTACACTAGCTCACTCACAATGTTCTGTCACATTTATGCTTTTTATATCCAAATGACTACTAGACCGATTTGACTCAAAATTAGTAATCGGACATTTCTAAAGATAAGCTTGCATGTTGGGGGAGAAACATGAAAATTGGACCATGATGGGGAGGGGGCTTCCCTGCTCAGAACCCTTTCCCCGCCCACCCCCTAAATAAACTATAAACTGACTGTTTGTACAGTGTCTATGGAGGACCCCCCAAATTTGCTCCTCAGAAAATACCTCGGCACCCCTTCTGCCCCTCCCATTTTCAAGGGGGGGGGGGCCTAAAAAATGGTTACACTCTCACAGAATCATACTCTAAATTGGTATGGCACAAGTTGTAAAAGCAGGAGCAAAAGGTTTGATTTGTAGACATCTTGTCATCTTATGTGGAAACCTTCTATTTGGATGATACCTTAAAACTTTTCTTTCCTGATATTGAGAGAAAGAGATATGTTGTCAAGTAAATAATACAATCTGTTTCTGATTTAATTGAATCAGCTGATGGTATGCACAGGTGGTTGGTGTAATTAACTCTTACTAATTAAACAAGTTTAAGTGCATTTTGTTCAATTGACACATAAAAACCGATCCAATTGAGAATATGACAAAATTTCATGACAGAGGTCCCATCTGCTTAGGTCTGAGGTTACAATCATTTTAAACAATGATGGTAGCTGTAATGTTTGAAATTAGAGATCAAATTCAATGCATCAAAAGAAGTGTCTTAAAATTTAATATACTATTTCCTTTGGATATAATTTTATATATATCATTCACAATGTATGATACCTATTGTAATGAACTCTATAGTGTACTGTATATTCACCAAAAATAATATAGGTATTTATAGTTTCTAATTCTTCCCACAAAGATTGTAAGATTATAATGTAAATAGCTTCTTAAATTGTCACAATTATAGTGGTGTGAATCTAATTATGTCTTCCAATGTCACATGAATGTAAAGGTCTTCCAATCAAGAGCTTGGCTTTGATACCATTCTTAAAGCAATAATAGCACATTTTATTTTGAAGATCGCCCCCAATTTTTCAAAAAAGTTGAGATTTTTACACGGTTGCATTGGTAACTGGCTAGTACACTATACCTGTGAATGGTTAAGCTCGAAAATGTCTGTGTCGCAAATGAAGGAATTTTGTAATTAGAATAATTAATATCGGAGATCTCCGATAATAATTCAACGGCTGCTGGAAACGGCCTTCCAATATGAAATAGCCGGGAAATAGCATCCTGTACGTATCTACGCTCATTCTTTAGTTGTTTTATTGGTTCAGGCAAGTCAAGTTAGAGGTCATTTTCTTGAGGTGGCACTATTTCATCATGGACGGACATAAACTTAGCATTTCTAGCTCTGCCGTTAAGTACAATCTGGGATCCCAATTCTAATTATAAAATCGCTTATTTTATGATAAATACGCATTTTGAGCATTCTCGTTCGCAGTTGTAGTTTCCTAGGCAATTACCAACATAACTCTGCAAAAATATCAAATTTTGAAAATTGGGGGCACTCTTCAAAAATATGCTGTTATTGCTTTAAGAAAAACATGTTTATTGTAATATTTTGTAGATAAAAAGTAATATAGGTCTTCTGAGTACAATTGGGTGCAATACTACATTACCATAGTGCAATGTTTTGAAAATTCAGTTTAATTTTATGGTCTTTTGGTATAAATTTACATGTATAAATATTATATTTAATATGTGTATATAGTAATCACATTTATCTAACATGGGCCTTCCAAGTAGAAATCGTGTGCAATACTAATGTCATAGTGCAATGTTTTGAAAATACAGGTAGGTTTTTGAAAATTCAGTTTGATTTTTATGGTCTTTTAGTATACATTTACATGTATAAATATATTTATTTAGTATGTGTATAGAATAATCACATAATTTTTCTAACATCTGAAATCACCTTCAAGAAATGTTTTTTTGTAATCTGACATGACCTAATCTGATCCAGGCAGCTTTCAGCTCAGATTGGTTTAACTTATTTTTAATATTTTAAAGGGAATTTTATCATCCACACCCTTATCTTCCACCCCTAGACTAACCTTAAACAGTTTAGATTTTTGTATCTTCCTGAACCATAAGCAATAGTATTGCATTCCTGATTTGACATGTAGATTTCCAGTCTCTTTAAGAAATTTGCAATTTTGCATTTTCTGTGTCTGTATGTGGGCTTTGGGGCAATGATACAAGTGTTACAACCAATTTTGGCCAAGATTGTAGTTTGAGGATGAGTATAATTTGACTGTTGGTTGGCGCTGTAATTAGTGGTTGGAGATTTTATAATTTTCAACATTTTTGTGTCGCCTGCCCTAAGGCAGGAAGACATATAGGGATCACTTTGTCCACTCTTGATGTCTGTTGTTGTTGTTGTCTGTTGTTGTTGAGAAAAAGGGTTAACATTTGCCTGTAATATCCTCATACTTTGATGGATTTAAACCAAACTTGGGTCACAGGTGCAACATAGCATCCCCATTTGTTGATGAGGTCAAAGGTCACAAACCAAGGTCAAAGGTCATGTGAGGTCAAGTTGTAAGATAGGCTGAAAATGTAAAATTGACCTCATTTGAAAAGTTCAATTGGAACCAAACTTGGTTTATGGAGTTTACATGCAAACCCTCATTTGTTTGAGGTCCAAGGTCACATATCAAGGTCAAAGGTCATGTTAGGCCTATCATTCACTAACCGTGATGGCAGGAGACACAAACAGTCCGAAGACCGATGTATTTTTCTAGTTATGACTAATTCTATATTTATGTCTGTGATGTTTTCTTCATGGAATTTACCTGTTACGTACACCTGCCTGCAGTCCCATCGAATGGCTGTCAAGTGTAAATCATGATTGCGGGTTTGAAAAAGCAGTTGACTTAATTGAAAGGGATGGGTCAAAGTGTGTTTTGTTTCTTAATGAATATGTATCTCATCTCATATTTCCACTTTTTGTATCTGAAGAACCAAGTGCCAAAATTCATCTTGCCAAAGTTATGTAAATATTATGTTAAGACAATTTTACCTATTTATTATATCCAAGTGTCTCCTATAATTCATCTTACAATGGGATTCTGGTTTGAGAGCCACATGCAGTGGTACTTGCCGTAATTTTGAACTACTTGGAACCTTAATGCATTCCAGATGTTTCACAGATGGAGTGTTTTGTTTGGAACAGCTGAATATTTGTCATTGCTATGGTGTTATTAATCATTGAATTAGGGAGTCATTACACTAATTAACAAAGATTTTTCCTGCCCCTCTCAGAAATAAAGTACCTCCTTGAAAGTTGTACATGTAACAATTTTTTTGGCCTTAGGGTTAGAGGTTTTGTTGGTGTAGGCCTCAAATAAATAAAATTTGTTTCCTGTAGAATTTTGTAGAAGGGAAATCTTTGTGCTGCTTTTTCTACCTCCTTATTGGTGATTGCAGTAAAAGATAAGTGTATGGTTTAATAACTGTTTTCTTCAAATCAGCTTTTTATCTTTAATGGCATGGGTCTTATACACGGAATTCCAGCGAAATAGAGTAAATGCAGCTTGTAAATAAGTCTTTTTCCAATTTTGTAAAATGTGAATTTTAAGCAGTCAATTTTGAATTATAGCGATCAAATAATCACAAAAAAATGCACATTATGTTAATAATTATATCTGAAATAAAGCCATGTAAAGTTTACTTGGCCTCACAGCCCAAATAATGCCATTCAGTCAGGATTGTTTTTCCCCTACATTTTGAGCAAAAAACACAAACCAATCTTGGCTTATATTTGCATAATTTAAAAAAAGAAAGAAATGGTCCATTTTCCAAAATTGGGTGCTTTTACAGCCTCAATTCTTTTTGGTGGCATTTGGAAAGTGTGAGACCAAATCAACCACTTCCTTTCTTAGCCCAAAATAGAAGTAGAAATAACAAAAGTACTTAACAGTAAAGGCAAACAAAAGAGATAAATGTTAAAGCTACAAGATAGTTAGCTGACGCATAGAAAATGGATTGTGTTCTTTATGTGAAAATTATATTTTTTTGATTTTTAAAAATATTTGAGTAGTTAATTAAGCTAGATAGAATCATGAAATTTTTGAAGTTGTATATTTCTCATTAAAAAAAGATTTATTGGATAGGTGACTGTCTAATGTAAAATACGATGGGCCAATGGATAAACAGAAGTAAACTTGTGGGCAAAGAGTGTTGGTGAATTTTTATGAAAAATACATGAACTTTGCGGCCTGAATTGAATACAGTGCTTGAGAGGCTTCCAACATTTATTCCAATATGTTTAAAGTAGGATTAGGATATTTCAAATCACAGCTGTTTGAAAGTCTCATCATCATAAAATGAGAATAAAAAAAAAATTCAACGGCGACACACTTTTGACAACTAATTTGGATTATTTATTCCACTAACTACATCCTGTGCAAATTTAATGAAATTCCATTGTGGGCAAATATGATTTTTTCTTTAAAAATTAGTTTTGCACATCTTACTTTGGGGAATAGACATATAGAGGGCGCTATAACATACAAATCATGACCTTTATAGGCCTATATGGCAAGATTCCCGCAATGGATTTTTATGATTTTTTCAGAGGTAATACCTCTTGCATGTACCTATTTATATCAGTTGTCAAAATTGTGTCGCCATTGCTTAAAATTGCTCTAAAAATAAGAGACAATTTGCATGGGCTCAAACAGCTGTGAAATTGGAATTGCTTTTATTGAAAAATGTAACACTTGAGCTTTGAAATAAGGTATCAACAATACCCGTTGGTCCAAAAATAGCAAAGTTATAAGCAAACAAACATTGGAAATATATCCTGGGAAATTCTGAAACTCTTGCAAATATGCACTGTGAATGGTTGCCATTAAGTTATTGTACACAAGTATGCTGACATGCATTTCTGAGATCTATTTTTACATAAGAGAGATCATATATGATGAAATAAAACTAGGCCTGCTTGGTATACTCCATTTGCCTACCTCTGGGCAACAATGTCAGCGTGAGATTTGATGGTCGCACCAGTAAACCGTGCATGCTGGCTTAAAGCGACGGCATTTTTGCATGTGTGCACAAAGACGGCATATCTTCCCGCATGCGTAAAAGCTGTGTCAAGGTTTTGACATCGTTGCACGGAAGTAGAGAAATGGACTGTAGTTCTTGTATTTTCCCCAAACTTTTAATGTTGGGTTTTATATTTTCCCACAATTTTTGGCAATAAATGTCACCCTCTATGCGACCATTGCCTAATTAAGCTCTATGGTGAAATAATTTAGACAAGTACTAACAAATTGCATCTTTTTTCACATGACTCCACAAGGGTTAAATGAGTACTAATATTTTTATATAGAGATAAATTTATTTATTTAATATGTAAAAAGGTATCGGTTAAATCGTATTTATAAATGTATGGACAATTGGACATAATAACTGTACATGGGACGTATACAGTAAATTGTCATTCAACTTAAAATTGGAATGGTTGTCGTTTCTCAGTTGTCGTGGTGATTTTGGTACATGTTAAAGTTCCTCAGATGTAGTTTAATTCAATTGAGTAAAAAAACATTTTTGTTGAACTTGCAGTACATAGCTTGTTTGTCAGGTAATGTTTGCTGATGTTTCCACCAAAAGTATGTCGGTAGAGGATTGAAATTAGCAAGGTAATGATAAATTCCGAGTGGATGTCCCAATGTCTGTATGTGCAAAAATATTTTAAACCTTGTTACGTATCCCATGGATACCATTGTCAGAAGTACCCTTTAAAGGAGAACCTGTATAGCAAATAAGTTAGTTAGTTAGACCAAAGTTTTAAATCCGGTTTTGTCCCCGTAAACGAGGGTGGCCGGATTCACCTCACACTCAGCAATACTGCTGTGTGAGGAGCAAAAGATAATTGACCGGATGCCCTTCCTGACGTCAATCCACAGTTATCGGCGGTGGGCCTAGCCTTTGGGCAACTTTGCCCAACATGCAAGGCAGCATGTGCTGGATGGCCGCCATTAGCTCTCCAGAGCTGACGCCCTTGTAGGTAGATCTTCTTTTTCATTCTACCAGGGTAACCAGCTACCCTCCTCATCAGATTCCTTACAAATCCGATGGGGGAGTCGGTTTAGCCGCCGACGACTCGGCCCTGGGACAGGTAGTACTGGTTACCAGGATACCAGTAGCAGGTCTCAAAGAAAACCTGACCTAAGTATACAATATACTCTATAAATAATTTTGACCACATATCGAGTGGTTTCATCGAAAACAGAATTATATTAACCATAACAATGAATTAAAACTATCCAGTCTGACCACGTGCTATTTAAAAATCAGGCTAGTGAATAACATGTTTATGCGATACGGCCAGCAAGTTTGCATCATACACGACATAGGAAATATGCTTTATGAAAGTGTCACATGTGAAGGTGGCGCTACTGTGCCGTCCATATCACATAACATATACATATCCTGTATACACTGGTGCAAATTTCAAATAGAAAATGGTAAAAATTCATTTTTATGGTTAGTATAATTGTGTTTATCCATGAAACTAATGCATGTGCAATAATTATTTTTATAGCGTATATTGTATAAGTTATTCTTAGTTCAGTTTTTCCTTTAAACACAGACAAATGAGGCTTGTGTAAAATGATGTCAATTTTGTTTAATAGCAACAGAATATAAAATTTTGTCATTCTAATGATTGGTTCAATAATTTGGAATGTCCAGAACAAATACAGTGGTGATCCCAATCAATACACAGGAATGTCCTTAAAAATTGTATTCGCATGTGTAACATGCGAATATATTGTGCTCATGCTGTTAAGTCTTTTCCTCCTCCTCCTTCTAAAGATGCTTACAACAGACATCCATAACTCAAGAACCATAGCAGCCTCAGGGCCCAAACTTGGTAGGATTATATAGCCCCTGGGCCTTACTTAGATGTGCCTTTTGGGTATCTCGACCCCAGAGGTCAAAGGCTACAGGGGGCCAAATGTTAAAATCTAAGGACACCTATAACTCAAGAACCACAGCAGCCCCAGGGCCCAAATTTTGCAGGCTTATAGCCCTTGGATCCCGGATGTGCCTTTTGGGTATCTCGGTCCGAGAGGTCAAAGTTCAAGGACTTCAGGGGCCAAATGTTTAAAGTAGTTGCTTATCCATATATTACTGTCATAAACCACATGAGCATTATTTTATACACCATCAAAACATAAATGCAATATTAATTTCACTACAACTAGGGTGACAATTTCCGGAAAATTCCGGACAATACCTTGCAGTATTTTTGTTGATATATAAATCATACCTTTGACATGCAAGTGAAGTAATTGTCCAAATTAATTATTCGAGAGAGCATGGAGGCATCACTGCTGGGCTATTAAAACAAGGCATCCATTGTGATAGCAGGTGTGCAGTGGAATGTTTGCATGCCCCAGTCAACATACCAGATTATACAGTGTGTGGAAAGAAAATCAGAACCCAGACAATGCAGACATTTCATGACACACCTGCTGCTGACAATGGATGACTTGCTAATGAAGACCCTACTGTCCGATATGTTAATCATAAGTTTCTATCTTAAAAAAATTCCTTTAAAAAGGAAAGGGGCGCCCCAAGGAGTGAGTCTTGTTTGGGTTGTTCTATGTGGTTGGGAAATACTTATGTAAGAAAGAAACGGTAGACACAATATCAGATTGAATTTGTCAAGTTTTATTGCAACTTGCTTAGTACAAAAGTGTTTGAAATAAGTATAATATATAATAATATTCTATTGAAATACAAGAATATAGTTGATGCACATTTAGTTGTTGTGAACCTTATAAGACGGAACCTTGTATAGATTATTGAACTTTGTCACCACCTTAGGGTCCCTGTATGACTACCGATCACAGGGCCCCTTTGCAAACTATACCAGGGCCCTTTATAGTGCCACCCAAAGTGCCAAAGGTCTTTTCTCATTCGAACTATCAAGACCCCTTCCAACACCTGTCTGGAGCCCTTCCACGCTGTCATTAGAGCATCCTCCCAACTAACACAGATCCACATTCTCATCTACAAGAGTGGCCCTTTCCCAATTAACCCAGGTTCATCTTCCAATACACAGGCACATTTATACATTACCTCACACCTTATCCTTTTTGATCTATTGGAAATTCCCCAACTACCCATCCCAACTCCCCTGGGTCCTTTTTTGGTATTTACAATTGATTCCTTCATGCGCTATATGATTGGGCAGGAAGCGCTTGCATGGAATATAAATGGCAATACCTCATTTGCATACAATGAAACTCTACCAGATTCCTTTCTCAACATCCGAGTTCCCTTTCCAAACTACCCCGGGGTTTTCTTTCCAAAAACGCCAGGGTGTCAAACATTACCAGGGTGTTGCCAATCACCCCTTCCCACCAACACAAACCATTCAATTCAAGTTCTATTTTCACCAAATTGACAACATTAACTTGAAACAAAAAAAAAAATAATATTTTAATTATTTTTATAAATTGAGGGATATTTTTTTTGATATTTTCATTTTTATTATATTGTTAAATTTTACTTTTATTGGGTCACTATTTGTCACATTTCCTATTTTTTATTTGATAATGTTTTAAAAACATTTCTTGTTAGTTTGTTTTTTAATGAAAAAGAATATATTTTTTTCATTTTGAATATTCGGGTTTTATTCGTTCAATTTGTATTTCCTTTTGAGTTTAATATTGTGCTCATTTTAAAAATGCTTATTTTATTGTTTCCTTAATTTGTGTTCGTATTCGACATTTTGATTATTTCTTTTTAAACTTTTATTACTATAACGTGGTTCGTATTTATGCTGTTTCATTGTTTATTTATTATTGCTTTGTTTTATTTTAATTAGTTTTTTAAATAATACCAAGCCACATCTTTCCTGTGAAACAAACTCCTCCTTTCATATTTTATCAACGTGTATTGTTGGTATTTTAGTTGCAGTTTGTTTTTTTAATTTTTATTTTTGTTTTTTTTTTTAACCATTTATTTATTAACTTTTGTTATTAGGCCAATGGAATTGGAATTTAGTTTCAGTGGACCCACCCACCCTGAATTTTCATTTTTTGTCAAAAACCTTCATTATTTTGGTTAAAAGTCATATTTTCGGAATTTAAAATACAGATCATAACTTTCCGCTTCTCATAATATCAGGCATGCGTTCTGATATTTTAACATATTTGTGGCTGAGGGGGTTTACTTAGTGCAGGGGGTATCAACAGGCGGCCCGCGGGCCAGATCCGGACCGCGAGTGCATTCATACGGCCCGCGAAGAACTACTGTTACCAAAAAAAACCATAAAAAAAGGATAAATTTCCTAATACTAGGAGCTTCCGGGTACTTAGCCCCTGATCTCCCCGGGGCCCTAAGGAGGGGACCTGGGACCCCACACGTTAAGGCTCGGGCCTACGACGCTACGGGAACAGCGCTCGCAATATGTACTGGCCCGCGAGATTATTTCATAATTGCCAATTTGGCCCGCCACTAGAAAACGTTGAGAAACCTGACTTAGGGTTAAAATGACAATTTTAGATTTCCCTAACAATGCTCCTGATCAGACTCTGCGAGTGAGCTGACAAATCATCTTTGAAAAAAATGATTTTTTGGAAGGAAATATTACTTGAAAGTATCCACTGTTATAAAGTTCTGATGTTAGATAATGAATTCAGGTTTAGAAACCATCTTATACCAATGACGTAAAAATTTATATGAAATCTTGAAAAAACAATGAATGAAATAGTGACCCTCATCCTTTTTTTCGAACAGTCAACCGGAACTAACAAAATCCACTTTCATTGGCCTTAATACTTTTTGTTTTATTTATCTGATTATATTATTTTATGTATTTAATTTATTTAAATTTAATAATGTTTTCTTTTAAATCTTATTGTTCAGTTTTTCTTTTTATTTGGTCTTTTAGCGTTTTCTAGTTTTCACTCATTGTTTCCAATGTTAATCTTTGAATTTTTATTTGTATTTCATTTAAATGATTTCTTTTGTTTCCATTGTCATGTCGTTTTATTTTTATTAGTTATCAACTTATCTTTATTTTTTATATTTTTAAAGATTTTTATTTTTATTCATTTTTATTTTAGTAATTTGTTTATTGGGGTATTTTCATTAGTTGAATTTGTTATTATTTTTTACATTTATTTGTTCATTAACTTTTGTTATTAATTTAATTTGCTTATATTATTTGATGTATTTTTAATTAATTTTAATTTAATATTGTTTTTCTATTACAATTTATCTGTTGTTTGTTTTTTCTTTATTTGTTAATTTACGTTTTTTTATCAATGTTCAATTGTTAATTCTTTTGAATTTTATTTTTGTATATGTTTAAATTTTATTTCTTTTGTTTCCATTGTAATCTTGTTTTTTATTATTTTAATTTTGGCCTACTTATTCCCAACTTCGTGACAATTAAGCTGGTAAGGTGTGTAGGTTGTTAAAAAAAAAGGAAGAAACAAAAGCCAAAACAACGGCACACATCTTTCTGGTAACAACAGCTCAACAGGAACAAAACTAAATAACAACAAGAAAAATCAAAACTTCTCTTGACCGATTTCAAACCCAGGACCAACGGGGAGAAAATAATGCAAGGGTACGTACCTAAAACCGCTACGCTACATAGGAACTTGTCAGTAATTCGCTATACAGGGCGAGTCAAAAGATTGACACTCCTTTTGTTTGAATTCTGACAGTAGGAAAAAATATACCCTACATAAGCCACTATCACTATAAAACTAGATTATTTCACCTATAGAGAATTTGAATTTTGAGTTTTGAACTTTGCATTGCGAAGTTTTATGCACTAAAGACAACCTATCAGTGATTCACCCGAGAGACAAAATATTTTAAATTTGAAGAAATAGCTTAAAAGTGAAGGAATATCTGTATAACCTCATAAGTTACTTTACAAATAAAGAATCGACAGAAAAGGAAGAAAAACGCAGTGTTCAAAGATATGACTCTCATTCAATTACGTGTTGTAGGAAGTGTCCGTTCGGACACAATGACTCTAAAATATCAGATTTTGTACTTCTTAGCTTGTTTCTGGGCTCCATCATTTGCAGGGTATTGTTAGGGTACTTGTCCTGCTTGTAACAGAAATGCAAAAATTTGATTTTTGATTTTTTTTCAATTTTCTGATTTAGCAAATCACTGATAGGGTGCCTTCTTTAAGGAGAGGTACCATTTTCACTCACTGTCCCCGGAATCACTGTTGTGGAAACATGCCAAGGAGACTTTGGATGAGTCTACACAAGTACATCATGGTTATTCTTTCTTTGCTTGCTTGATACCTTTGTGTAAACCATCAAGAAAAAAATGTCAAGCTATTTTAATTATTCTGACTCAATAAACAAATGATGGAATCTTACACCCACATTTTGGATGGAGAATTCAATAAATTGGTCAATAGTTCGCAGAAACTGAGTGCAAATAGGTAGGCAACGCCGTGCAATGACTGACCAAACACTTTCCGCTGACTCCTTCATAACCTGATGGGGTGGGCTACTTTGGGGATCAATATTTGAACATAAAACACACATTAACGCCATCTGCCTTTCCCCATTTCTCATCTCAATCCGGTCCTCATCCTCCTCTCTTTTCTATCTCCCTTTCTTCTGGTCCTTTACCACTTTCCCTAGGTACCATAATATTAAGATTATTCCTGGTCGGACCCATGGGGAAGGGGTCAATGTGGTCCCCTTCCCCGTGCAACACCCCCCCTGCCCCTACCCTGCCCCTGTTACGTATGTCATTGACTATTGTTTAGAAATATTACCAACAACAGTTGGTACGTGATTAGGTAAATGGATACTTTAGAACAAACTACAAAAAGTGTTAAGCATTTGATGACAGGTTACTCAATGGCTTGCTGCTGTGGCGTGAAGAATTTACAAACCGTGGCAACATGGTTTGGCGGATTTACGTTTAATTTACCATATCTGAAATATGCGAAAAGGTAAACTTTGAATCCATTTTACCAATGACAGTGGATATAATGAGCTTATTGTTTTCAGGTATAAGAACAATTCTAAGCCTGTCAAATATTTTGAAATTTTTGAAGTTGAGTGTAATCTTTTGACTCACCCTGTATTATCGTGTATCTGCTCAATTGGTCACAAGGGATGGAAGACAACTTGAGGTCACGATTGACAGACCCAATATGGCGTGTTACGCTTGGGAGGATCCATAGACAGTGTTTTTAAAAACGTTAAAAATATTCCTTATAATTTCGGCAAGGAAAAATGGAGAACTTCTTCTTGATTAATCTCTGCCGAAAGAAATTATTTTTTAGGTCATCGGGTAATCTTGAGCAAAACTATTATATTTTCCACATATTTGGAACATCCGTTTTCACATATATGTGAGGGTAACTAGAAATCTCCAATTTGCTACAGGTTTCCTTATGGCTGGTTCCGGAAGTGTTGTAGTCTGTGTCACAGGACTGCGAACGATATTATATCAGTACCCGCGTGAGCGATTGATTAACGTATATCCGGAAACGAAGGGGTTTAGGAGATTTTTGCATCGGAGGGTTCCCGTTACTTGTTTGTTCTTGAATATGTATCATAATTGGGTCTGAAACCTATAGAACCTAGCGAGAAAATTGAAGGTTTGTGTCGGGTACTTCGGTGCTCGCAAACACGGAAAAGTAAGGCACACCGCTACGGACCGCATCCCTTGCACTTACCGGACCGCCGTAACGGTTTCCAAAGCCAAGCTAATAGGTGCACCCGTCGGCGCCCCTAAAAATGTAGCATGGGACTTGTCCTTTAGTTAAAAGTTAAGCCAAAGGTTTAATTCCGGTTTTGTCTCTGCTAAACGGGGGTGTTCGGATACACCTCACACTCAGCAAAACTGCAGTGTGAGGATTTATTGGAGCAAAAGACTGGATGCCCTTCCTGATATCAATCCACAGTTTTCGGCGGTGGGCCTAGCCTTTGGGCAACCATGCCCACCATGCAAGGCAGCATGTGCTGGATGGCCACCATTAGCTCTCCAGAGCTTGACGCCCTTGTAGGTAGATCTTCTTTTTCATTCTACCAGGGTAACCAGCTGCCCTTCTCATCAGATTTCCTTACAAACCCAATGGGGGTGACGGTTTAGCCGCCGACAACTCAGCCCTGGGACAGGTAGTACTGGTTACCCGGCTACCAGTAACAGGCCCTCAAAGGAACCTGACCTGTCCTTTAGTAAGTATAAAGCATGTGCTAGTATTTGCATGTGGAACCCAATGGGGGTGACGGTTTAGCCGCCGACAACTCGGCCCTGGGATAGGTAGTACTGGTTACCTGGCTACCAGTAGCAGGCCCTCAAAGGAACCTGACCTGTCCTTTAGTAAGTATAAAGCATGTGCCAGTATTTGCATGTAAAACTAGTGAAATATTTGCATGTGGAACTTGAATATTTGCATGTACACCTGTGTTGTCATTATTTTACAGTTGATTGGTATTTGCATTGATTTAATGACCTCATTGATTATCGACAAGCTTAAACCTTTTGTGTTGAAAATATTGCTGTCATTTTAATACATTCTTATATCATGAAAACTTGACATAATGCTTTATTATTTCCATATCTTGTGTTACTATTATACAATGCATGATAATTTGTTAACTTATGCTCTACTCAGCACATGTCACTTTTAATTTCCAGCAGATTTCTTTCAAATTCAGCATCTTCCATTTAATAGAAGCATGGATTCTTCCAGTTGATTGTAAAGCTACCTCATGCTTATTAATGTTTGTGCAATGTGTAGCGTGAAACTATATTATTGAATGCTGGCAGGAAGTCACTGCATTTTGAGTTCCTTCAAATTTTGCAGACATTTGTAGCATTCCACTTCTTGCATGCAATATTTAGTTATCTGAGTGTGTTTTCATATCATGGGTTTGTATTATAGCATTTTTTAAGAATGAATCTTGCCTGTTAAATTAACATTTGTATTCAATAGTTGTGCACACACTTTCCATATTATTAGCCTATAATATATTATAGGCTATTGTCATCACGTAGCAAATTAAGATAGGAAACCCAATATTCTCTCATGAACTATTCTCTCATGTCTGTCCATTCTTTTGAAACTCGCAGGTATGCCAGTAATGACATTTCTTTGACAAGTTATGTGTTGGATTTGAAAATCTTAGCGGATGTTGCGTTTCTGGGGCATTTTGTTCGGCCTTTTTGTGTTTTTGCATGAATTGTGTTGTAGGCAAAGATTATGCTGAATTGTCTGTTTGTCCTACAATGTAGGTGCATGCTTGTGTAAAGCTGAAAGCCATGCATTATCAATCCTGGCCTAGAGAGGCAATTGCATTTTCAGCCTAGTCTGATAACCATTTGGCAGTAAATTTCAGTACTAGGTTAGATGAAGTTATGTTATCAACTTTCAATTAAGCACTCAAGTCATTTTCATCTTCTTAGGACTCATTTGTGGGAGAATTAGCTGAACAATACTTTTGTTAGTTGAAAACACCCTCTCTGCTATCACAGCTATGTGCAAGTTAACTGTTAACCACTTGTTTATTTCTTAGTAGCTTGCAGCCTTGTATGGTTGGTATATCTGACCTTGTGGAGCTCTTGTGGCTGTCACATATTACTGAATGGGTGAAAAAGGCTTAGCTTTTTCAATATTTTTTATGGGTTAAAAGTGTTAAAAACATAGCCTATATCAAAGTTGGGTGCAATTAGTCCTAATTTGAGTGTCATTGGTTGAAATCGGTTGTATTTGTCACGTGACATTGGTAATTTTGTATAAAGTTGACCACGTTACAATACCTCTCTTATTAACAACACCTCATTTGACATTGACAAAAAGCAGGCGATGTACCAACCAGGATCGTGTCAATGCTATAGCTTGTGTGGAATTGAACCATATTGACATGTAAACGAACATGCCTTGGGTATTAAGAATTTTGAGAAATATTTACTTTGGTATACAGCCTTCATAATGAGTGCTTACTACAATATTTAAGATTGAGTCCTTTGACAAAAATTGTTATTGAGAGTAAAACTACATGCAAAGTTTACAGGAAGACTGATTATAGGGAATAAACCAAGAAGGTGCATAAGTTAGGAGTTACTCTCAATTACAGTGTGTGTAAAACGATTCACAGATGAAGAACACTCTATATGCACACACACATACTCCATTAGGTCGTCTTGCCGATTAAAATTGGAATAACTTAAAATAAATACCATTGTGAAGGCCTACGTCATTTGGTTGAATCCATATTCAAGTTACACATGAATTTACAAACAAAAACAAACAATTACATTAATTAAAGCTCAATTAAATGTGATATATTTTGTGGAGGTTCACATCGTAAATAAATTATTAATTAAGTATGACAATGATAACCATTTCTATTGTCAATGATTAAAGGCGCATTTGTATTCTCGTCCATCTACAATGACATTTTTGCTTATGTTTCATTTCAGTTGTGAATTACTCCTTTGTATGCATTAGTAAAAAGATGCCAAAAACCCGGCTTTAAAAATGGGAACGCGTTTTTCTGAAAATTTTAAAGTGCCCTTTAAATAGTAAAAGTACTAGTAAACACGTGCAGTAAGGTTACATTAAAAAAAATACAGGATATATAAATTAAAGAACAAAAGAACTCTTGGCCCCATTAAAAGAGAATTGTTGTATGTAATATAAGCAATGGGAGATACAAATACAATTGTCCCCCCTATTGCAAAGTGTTCAAAGATATGCAAAATAATATAACAAGCCTGATTTATGTAAGAAGCTAAATGCATTAGGGCAGATTGTCCCTTTTAGGACTCTTCTTGTTTTAACACTTGATTCTTGGAAAATTTGTATTGCATTGTGTGAATGTTTTTTGTTAGGTAAAAACCCAACTGTGTCCTGGCATGTTACTCTTTTAAGTGTTAACAGAATTAAAAGATAACAAGTTAACAGATTTTGAACACAGAAATAACAACCATGAAATTAATGTAGGGCCTACATCAGCATACATCTAAAGTACTTTGTGGAATCAATCACATTTTAGAGGAAAATGTATTATATTGAGATCTGTTATTAACATGATCACAAGTATGGTGCGGGTTTTATTATTTTTTCGTATCTGTAGCATGCATTTGTTTATGAAAAAATCAAGTAGGGCTACATGATAACTGAAATGCAGTGTCATATGATGCAACTGAAAGGCAACTATCATGATTTGCTAAATCAAAATCGAAAAAATCATCAACAGAATAGTCTTTTAAAAAGACACAACCCTCACTTAGCGAGGAGGTTTAGTACTTAATATGTTGGTGTGAATACTTCAGATCATAGGAAAGTAGGAAACCGTCTCGTAAAAAGATTATCTTTTAGGCACCAACCGTACTCATGCATCAACCTTTAAGTTTGAAATACCACGGTTTTGGAAAGCCACCTTTTTACAGCCATATCCATTTTCATAGTGAGTGCTCCCCCCCTGGTTGTTCAGCACTATGGACAATTGTGGGTAGTTTTTCAATCAAATAGATTCTAAATATTTTAACCACATCCATTGCACAGAGATTACAAATTCAACTTACAGGAAACAGGTTTTTAAACAACGCTTGTCACTAGGAGGCAATGAATGAAGTATGACCTCCTATGGCACAGTTTCAATAGCTTTCATTCACAAGTGTAATTTAGAAACACCGCATCCCCTGATTTTTGTGTATATATGTTGATACTAGAATACACAAGACAGTTTCATGTCAATGGCATGTACAAGTACAACCCACTGAACTGTGCCCTTGGGTGCTGAGCATCTAGTGTGTCTTATCTGGGCATTGTCCACATAATGGTACTCTCAGTCTCTCAAGACCATGGGTCAGATCACCATTTCATGTCATGAACTGAGATTTTATCCACTGTTATGGGTGGGCTGTCATCCAATCAAAAGTTTTGTTTCGACTGGCTGCTTAGGAATTGAATTCCTAGTAGGTATATCGCATGTCCTTAATCAAATAATTTGGAACCTTTGTACTGGCTACATGAGACAACCACCCAACTCTGTGCAGTACTGTGATATTCTGCCATCATTTGCTTGCTGCACATATATGCTAGAGTAACTTGTAATGTTTGGCATTTATCCACTCCGACTTTATACCATCGTCGATGAAAAAAATCAGATTTTGCATGTCTGTAACCAGTATAGGTATCCTAACCTACCCTGCAAATGTTACAACAAAAGCCACTACATGGACAGAATTGGATATTTTTAGTCAGTAGTGTCCGTTTGACACTTACTATTACACGTAATTGAAATGGAGATTTTGTATCATTGAAAACTGCCGTGTTCTTCATTTTCCAGTCAATTCTTCAGTGGAAAAGGTAACATATGAGATCACAGCCTTATTCCCTTCAACTTTTAAGCCATTCCTGCAAATTTCAATATTTTGACTCTTCGATAAATCACTGATATGTCTTTAATGATGCAATAAGCAACATGTGTTTGTCCCTTTAACCTCGCACTGTGTTAACTTGAAACAGGCAAATCCTCTCACTCCAACCATTCATAGTGGCCTTACAACACACTGCTACTCAGATGTATTGATGTCAATCCCACCATCCCCCGTTTTGGGACATTTCACCTCAATATGTCATGTGATGCCAGCATGGGAGTTTCCCAAAAATCCCATTCTTAAGGGACCTGTCATGCAAGTATTATTGGCGCTTTAACGTTACGTGTGTATTTTTAAATAAAGTGATCCCCCTTTCCAGGTTTGATTATATCATAAACAAAATTGTAATTAATGTGCAATGTTTCATTGTAAATAATATATAAAGGTACTTTAAAAGATGTTGTTGTCTTTGAATGGCATCATATTAGAGGCTACTGCATCAGTGATGCTCTGGTTATGTTAATTAGCTTTAATACATCTCTCCCTATGCTTCCATTCATATCTTTCCAAGAGGCATGTATAATAAAGCGCATATTGCTTTCTTTAAAACCAATTCTTGAAATAACCCAACTTTATCAATTGATGAATTTTTTGTCTTGGTAACCCTCATAACCTATTAACCACCAATGTTTTGTCTGGTCTATAACGGCATGCTCTATATGAATATTGGAGCTGTCTTAACCATGTATTTTTTTGACTGCATTGATGACCTAGAGGTCTCATTACTGATGTACTGTCTTAGTAATCCCCTCTGGATATTTCCTAAAACAGCTTTGAATTGTTTTATTGTCTTTGCATTTTTCCGAACTAGTAGTGGTAGTAGAAAATCCAAAGTTTTAATCCGTTTTGTCCCTGGGAACGAGGGTGCCCGAATTCACCTCACATTACAGCGCCGGCCCTTACTCCCCCTTTCCACTTCATCTGACTCATGCATCCTCCATCCTCAAACCAACTCTCCTACTCTCCTTCTCCACTTGCTACTTCCAGTCTTCTTTGGGCGTCCTCTCCTCTCCTCAAACCTCCCACCGAACTGTAATAAAAATGCTCTACTCGAGGTTAATAACCGAATTTTCTGTCCTCAATACCTTTATGTTTATGATCATAATGCCATGGAGTCTTATTATTTCTAATTACTCTCTATTCTTTGTCTTTTGGTTCATTCAGTTACACACTGTTAAATATATTAGTCATCTTAGATAGACATTGCTTTGACAAAATTATGTCTTATAGACTAATTTATAGAAAACTTTACTATTTTTAACAATGAATGAGTAAATCTTACTTTGAAGAATTTTACTCGTATTTGTCCAAATGACTTGGTACCATCATTTTTAGGAAGATACCACCTTATAGAAAACTGACCTTGAGGCATCATGGCTAGAACACCCTATGTTTGTAGAGGAAAGTTTAACAAATGTGCATGTTCAATTTTGATATTTTGGGAAGTTTCCCAATTTGTCAACTTTACCGTACACTAGGTGAGCTTGTGTAGTTTGAGTAGGATTTTTTTGAAGTTCTTGTTTTTTTTGGTAAATGCCTTAAAATTAAACTGAGCATACCGCTATTTGTGTCTGTCATTCCCTATCTTAAATCTCTGGTTTTTCTGCTTATTCCTCCTGTCATTGGAATTCTTGTATTGAAACCTTAGAAGTCCCTCGCATATTGAGTTCTCTATCTTAACTCTTCTGCTGCAATATCTTTGATGCACGGTGTTGACCTTCTCCCAAAGTTGTTTTTGCTTCTATCTTGACCACTTTCAGCTGTCTATGTCAATGTTGAATCCTTCTCCTTACATAAATTTTTTAGCGTCTGAAGGGCCACTGGTCCAATAGGTCCCCAGAACCCTAGATTTTTCTGGAAGTGGTCAATTTTGGTATCTGAAGAGAGCTACTATTTTGTCATTTGTCCTGTGAAACTTGAAGGCTAAAGGATGTGTGATTGGAACTTAAAAGCGAAAATGTTGCCCATTTATTGACAAATATTAATTTTACACAGTACTATATGGGCTTATAAATCCTAAGTTAATATTCTTCACGTCAAATGGACTTGAAATACTTGTGCGAAACTTTATGGATAAGCTTTTAGGGTGAAGGCCCTTCTATCAAGATGAAACTTGATATACTTAAACTGGACAATACCCCCTTTTAAAATGGAATCTGGTACATTTCCAAAATATGAAATGATGGTTTCAATTGCTTGCAAATGTAGTCAAGGCCAGGGGAAAGAATAGTGATATATTTTACACATAAAAATAACACACCCCAAACAGATAAGGACATTAAAAAGAAGCTAAAGACATTCAGGTAATTGTAGGCTAAACTTTAAGTTTGCCATTACACTTTAATCAACAAAATGTCTATCACATGGATATCATATGGCCCATTCCATGTCAATATTCGAGATGTACACCGCAGCACGTCATGGATTTTTTTCCTTTAAGTGGGTGGTAGAAATTGATGAGATATGAAAATCCTGAAATTTTGAGCGTCATTCAGTCATTCGTTTTTCCCACTAGAGCATTGGAAATTTAGGGGGGTCAACATCAAACGTGCCGCTCAATGTGAAAGACTATGTTGAGAGGGTCAACGATGAGTAATGAGCTCCACCAACTTTAAAATCACATCTATGGGTAATATTGGTGTAGAATTCAAATCTGGCATCAGGAGAGGTCATTAGCGTGTTTACTTTTAGAGTTAATGAGCGTTTAAATTTAATATGCGCCTTTGTTCATTCCGGGGCCAAATCTGGGGGGGGTATAACTCCAAACGTAAGAACATTTTATTTGTCCAGTTTTTGGTCACTCAGAGTTACATAGTAGAACTTTAAAAAAATACCAACATTATGAACACATTAGAAAGTAATAAGTGAGTTAAAAAATCCTAAAATTAAAAAATTTTACTTTTTTGACACATTTTGACCCCTGAAAACCAATGTTGACATTCGACACCACACCCCTCTACTTAGTATGTGGAAGATATATCATTAAACAACTTCCTTGGAAGAACTAGCATGGTGTCTTTCTTTTTCACAACAAAATACCACTCAAAGGTACCACACAAAGGTATACGTGACCCAGAGGTTATTGTACCTGCACAGGTATATCAGCATATACATTCTATGGGGGAAATCAGCAAAAGTGTCTTGTGCTGAAAACAATGAAGACATCAAGAACACCAAGCTGGTTCTTTCAAGAAAGTTCTTGATGATGTATCTTCACATATCTGAAGGTAGAGGGGGTGATGTCATATGTCAACATGGATTTTCAGGGGGGGGGGCCAATAATGTCAAAATCAAAATTAGGGATTTGCAATAGGCGTGGCTGTAACTCACTTATTTTTTTTAATAACCCAATGTGCTTATATTGTACTGGCAGAAAGTTCCTGCAGTGTGACTCCGATTAACAAGGAAAGGGAGTTTTTTTTGACGTAAATATTGTTATTACTAGAGTTCTGACCCCCCAACTTGGTACCAGATGAAAGATTATTGCATTTTTACACCAAAATAAACTTTAAAAGTTTAAACGTAAGGGCGCTATCACGTGTTTGATGCCAGGATTTGAATTCTACACCAACAAAATACATCCCCAGATTGTGATTTTCAACGTTGGGAAGGTCATTACAAGTTTAGGCCCATCTCAAAAGTGTCTTTCGAATTCGCACAGCATTTTTGTGGGACCCCCCCCTAAATTTCTGCATGCTCCTGTAGGAAAATGAAAGGCAGTATGAAGTATGCAAAATTTCAGGATTTTCATGTCTCATCGATATCTATCATCACACAAAAAAAAAAAATCCCATGATGCTGCGGTTGCACATCTGAGTGTGACAGGAATAGCCATATACTCTTTACTCAGTGATATTAAAACCACAATGGTCACAGGACTGGACAAAACAGGGGGCATGCCATGGGAATCAAACCCTTGTATGCGTTTCTTGTCTGTAAATGCATTTCATCGTTTTGCTGAATAAATGTCGCCATTATAAAATTCTGTTACCCATAAAGGTGCTGATTGGTCTTATTCATTTCAGGTGAGGGACTAATGTATATAAAAGCTTTACAAACCTTGCAAAAATAATAAATTGGAAAAAAATTTGAGGGTGCACTATTTTTCAAATGTGCCCGTGTCCCTTAATTTTAGCTTACTATATTATTATTCTATTTGTGGGAAGACCTTATACCTTCTTGTTTCATCTTTTAACTTGTCTGCATCACATATTGTGTCAACAGTGACAAAAAGACCCTTATGTATGTAGCTTCATTTGTTATGGTTTATGCATTAACCCCCTTGGGTGCTACCTGCCTATCAGCATCTAAGCACTATTTTGATTGGTTACTTGGAGGTAATATCACATAATGAGCAAATCAGAGATATAGTAGGATGTGGTATGGTTTTTTATATAGACTATATAGAATCACTATTTTGATTGGTGCCAATCACAGGGCTATCGATGCCTGGAACTTAAACCATATCACTACCAAAACTTAATGAGTCCAAAAAGGTGTGTGATACCGTCATCGTACCAACACTCATATGGGCCCAAAAATCGCTGGTTGGCCAGCGACTCACTCGTGGCTGGCCATCCTGCTGGATGGAATGGTGAAGTCAGGAGGCTCGGGTTTTCAAATCCCACCACGGATGTCCATCTTCTTTAGATTCTATCCCTTACCACTTCCCTTCCTCCTGGCTAGAAACCAAAGGCTGTTAGGGTTAGTGAAACAATCAGAAAATATTGTATTATAGGTGGTAGGGCCCAGGGAATTAAGGGAACAATTTACAGGGTGTCTCAGAAAGAACGTACCCTACAGAAACCGGCCATTTTTGCCTTACTTTAATCAATTTATCCTGGTTTAGCTTGATATTATGAAAAAATATCTTTTTGAACATAGGTGAAAACAAGAATGAAAACGGCTGAAAAATAACCAAACAATGACTATTTCCCTAACAATGATGCAAATATACTTTGTCCACGGCTACCAATAGCAGAGAAACATGTACAGTGTAATTCTTATGGATTGGGGCACACATAAGTCTACATTTAATTAATTGTTCGCATGTAATGCCTAAAAAGCCCTGAAACATTCACTTATTTGTTTGCAGAATTAAGGGACCTATATCCACTCACCCCATTCCCACATCATTGCAGATATGAATTGGGTTTTTTTTTAAAGCGCACTTTCCAAAATAATGGCATTGGGGCATAACTCCTACAATGGCCTATTGTACTAACTCTGGGTGTAAAAGGACCAAGTTATCGTGAATGGGTATAAACGTTTTCCGTGTCAATTGTAATGTAGGGTTCCAGTAAGATGCTGGCAATCAAGGAGAACAGAGAAAAATTCTGGAGCATGGCAAGATACCAAAAGTCCAAGGAGGGAGATATGATCGTCAAAGAACAGGACGATCAGCCGACAAATAATGATGCGTGCGTAGAGAAGTGAACAATAACTCTAAAATCAGCCAGCAATGAACCTTGGAATTTGCGAGTATTATTGGCCAGGAGGGTCTTACACATTTTTATGTCACGGGATATTGGCATCCATGGTTTCCTCTGCTAATGCCTGCAGTGCGACAAAGTACGTTTGCATCATTTTAGGGAAATACTCATTGTTTGGTTATTTTTTCACCGTTCTTGTTTTCACATATGTTACAAAACGAACATATTGTCATAATATTAAAGTTAAAAACTTACGGATAAGAATTATTTAAGTAAGTAAAAATGGCCGTTTCTGAGAGGGTAAGTCTCTTCGAGGACACCCTGTATATATACATTTGTGTGCCCCTGAGAATGAGCAAAATTATGCCCTGCATGCATCAGTGCATTTACCCACAGCAACTGTGAGATGTCACAGAACCACTCTTCAAAGATAAAACCTTCTCAACAGTATTCAGGGGAACATGGAATCATGATGGTGAATTCATTCCCAACCTATCTCGCCATTGATATTAAATAAGTTCTCAATTCTGATCCAAATAGTTAACTTACTTGTGGACGATTCGGCATAAAACCACCGTTGGCCTTTCCAAACTAAATGTAATGCCGATGATCTGAAGCTGGATGATCGTTTGCCACAGCAAACCAGGTTTGCCAATTGGATCAGAATGGAACTTATTAATCATATTTGCACGATCCTGATGAATCTATTCAATCAACCTCTCTCCCTTTCCTCTCAACATTTCCCCTGTATTGACACAAGTTTTGTCTGATGATTGCTTCCAGTTTTGATATCATTTCATGCATTAATCACTGACTATCTATAGTTCATATCTGTATCTTTGGTGAAATCTTTTACCCTTGAACAAAGTCGTCCAGAACGTCTTCATCCGGTTCTTTAACCCTTGGGAAAATCTTTCAAGTACATTACTGTGGGCAAGGTTGCGATGGTGTGTCGCCAAGCTTTGCTTTCAAGTTTGATTGTTACGTTTATTGCACTCTTTAATTCTGGAGTGGTGTTTCATATCATTGTTTTGTTATAGCATGTTTTTAAGATTCTTGCCTGTTAATTACAGTTTGTATTCAATATTTTGTGCACACAATTTTCCATATTATTATTGTTTTAATTAGCTGTAAATCTCTCCTATGCATTTCCATTCATAATCTTTCCAAAGGCATGTTAGAATAAATCAGCATATACTGCTTTCTTTAAAACCAATTACTGAAAATAACCCACTTTATCAAATTGAATGACATTTTTTGTCTGGTACCTCATAACCTATTACCCGCCAATGTTTTGTCTGGTCTAAACAGGCATGCTTCTTATGAAATATTTAGCGTCTTAACCATGTATTTTGACTGCATTGAGGACCTGAGGTCCTCATTACTGATGTCTGTCTTAGTAATCCCCTCTGGATATTTCCTAAAACAGCTTTGAAATTGTTTATTGTCTTTGCATTTTCCGAACTGTATGGTATAGAAAATCCAAAGTTTGTAAATCCGGTTTTTTCCCTGTCAACGGGGTGGCCGAATTCACCTCACCTTCGCAGCGCCCGTCCCTTACTCCCTCCTTCCATTCATCTGATTCATGCATCCTCCATCCTGAAACCACTCTCTACCTCTCCTCCCTACACTTGCTAAACAATTCCCGTCTTCTTTGGGCATCCTCTCCTCCTCCGCAAACCTCCCACGAACTGGAAAAATGCTCTACATCGGAGGTTAACAACAGAAGTTTCTGTCTCAATAACCCTTTCTGTTTCTGATCATAATGCATGAAGTCTTATTAGTTCTAATTACTCTCCTCTCTCTTTGATCCTTGTTCATTCATTACAACCCATGTAGAAATATTAGTCATCCTTTAGATCAGACATTGCTTGAACAAAATTATGTTCGTATAGACTAAGTTAGAGAAAATATGAAACTATTTTTATCAATGAATTAGTAGCTTTAGTCCAAAATCTACTTGGTACCATCATGTTTAGGAAGTACCACAGTTATAGAAAACTGACCCTTTAGCAGCAGAGGTAGACACCTATTTTTGTATGAGGAAAGTTTAACAAATGTGCATGTTCAATTTTGGATATTTTTGGAAGTTTTTTTCAATTTGGTCAACTTTACCGTACACTAGGTGAGCTTGTGTAGTTCTGTTTTGTTTTGGTAATGCCTTAAAATTTAAACTGAGCATACCCTATTTTTTGGTGTCGGTCATGCCCTATCTTAAATCTCTGGTTTCTGCTTATTCCTCCCTGTCATTAATATCTTTGTGTTGACGACCTTAGTAGTCCTACGCGATGATTCCTCTATCTTAACTCTTCTGCTGGCAATATCTTTGATGCACGGCGTTGAACCTTCTCCCAAAGTCTGTTTTTGTCTTCTATCTTGACTCAAACTTTCATGCTGTCTATGTCAGTGTTGAAATCCGTCTCCCTTACAAAATTGTTTAGTCTGAAGGGCCATGGTCCAATCGTCCCCAGACCCTAGATTTTCTGGAAGTGGTCAAAATTTTGGTATCTGAAGAGAGCCTACTATTTTGGTCCCTTTGTCCTGAAACTTGAAGGCTAAGGAATGTGTGTTTGAACTAAAGTGTTGGCCATTTATTGACAAATTAATATTTACACAGTACAATATGGGACTATAAATCCGTTTAATATAGTTCTCACGTCAAATTGATTGAAATACTTGTGCGAAACTTTATGGATAAGCTTTTTAGGGTGAAGGCCCCCTTCCTATCAAGAATGAAAACTTCATATACTTAACGGACATCCCCCCTTGAAAATGGTCTGGTACTTTTCACAATATGAAATGTTTCAATTTGCTTGCAAAATTGATAGTCCAGGCCCTGGGTAAGAATAGTGATATATTTTTCCACATAAAAATAACACACCCCAAACAGATAGGACATAAATAAAGAAGCTAAAGGCATCCAGGTAAATTGTAAAAATCGGGGCTAACTTTAAAGGGATTAGCAGCGAATTTGCTATTCCGAAACATCGAAAAAATCATACAAATTCATATCTTTTATATTTTTGTTACTGGCATGATATGCTAACATACCTTCAAGTGGTTGGCTTGAAAGCCTGTATTAAAGACAAGGCAGTACTTTTTTATCCGATTCTGTAATGTTCTATACGTGCTACCTAAAGTCTGCTTGAGATCGAAAAAGGCCTTTCCCGGTGAATGTCACGGATATTTCAGCTGTGATATTGTGCATCATGACCAATACAGTTTGAACTCAAACACCACACATTATGATCTTTGGTTTTATTATGTACGGGTGTAACCACAATCAGCTTTTTGAGCGTAGATTTTGAGAAACCGTCGCTGTATGTCTATTGGCGGGAGACGGTATGACAATTCCTCAAATACTCCATTTTTTCACTATTTGAGGGTTTGTTTCTACATTAAGCAGTTATATGGAATTGTACATACTTATCCCTTATTGTAAGGTTAAAAAATGCATTCCACATTTTTTCGATTCTATCGCTTATCGCTGCTTAATCCCTTTAAGTTGCCATAACTTTAAAAAAATTGTCTATTTACATGAATATCATCGACTCTTACTCAGTGATATTAAAAACCACAATGGTCACAGGCTGGTCAAACAGGGTGCATGCCATGGGAATCAACACCTGGTATGCGTTTTCTTGTGTTAAACGCTATTTTCATCATCTGCTGAAATAAAGGTCGCCATTATAAAATTCTGTTACCCATAAGGTGCTGATTTGGTCTTGTATCATCAAGTGAGGCTAATGTATATAAAAAGCTTTACACCATGCAAAAATATAAATTTGGAAAAATCTTGAGGTGAGGGTTGCACTATTTTCAAATGTGCCAGAGTTTCCACTTTAATTTAGCTTTACTATCATTATTCATCTATTTGTGTGGAGACCTTCTACCCTTGTTTCTATCTTTTAACTTGTCTTGCCAGCATATTGTGTCAAACATACAAAAAAGACCCTTTCTGTATGTAGCTTCCTTTGGGTGGCATTAAACCCCTGGGCACTACCTACCTATCTATCAACATCTAAGCACTATTTTTGATTAATTGGCAGCTAATAATGTAATGAGACCATGCAGAGATATAAGGATTGGTGGTATGGTTTATATAGATATATAGAATCACTATTTTGATTGGTTAATAACAGGGCTATCTCATCTGTGACCTTTAACCATATCACTACCAAAACTCACTAGCACTTAATGAGTCCAAAAAGGTGTGGATGACGTCATCGTACAACCACTCACATGGGCCACGAAATCCTTGGTGGTCCGCGCCTCACTCGTGGCTGGCCTGCCCTGTCTGATGGTAATGGTGTGCCGGAGGCCTCGGGTTCAAATCCCGCCATGGATGTCAATCTTCTTTAGCTTTCTATCCCTTTAACCACTTCCCTTCCTCTCTTGCTAGAAACCAAAGACTGTTAGTGTTATTGAAACCAATCCAGAAATATGTATTATAGGTGGTAGTGCCCAGGGAATTAAGGGCACCCATCAGGGGTGTCCCTCAGAATAACGTTACCCTCCATAACTGCATTTTGTGCTTTACTCTTAAAAATCAATTCTTATCCTTGTTTTAGCTTTATATTATGAAATATATACTCTGTTGAACATATGGTGAAAACAGAATGAAACGGTGAAAAATAACCAACAATGACTATTTCCCTAACAATGATGCAACATACTTTGTCCACGGCTACCAATAGCAGAGAAACATGTACAGTGTACTTCTTATGGATTTGGGCACAAATATCATACTTTAATTAATTGTTGCGCCCTGTAATGCCTAAAAAACCACCTGAAACAAATTCACTTCTTTGTTCTGCAGAATTAAGTGACCTATATCCACTCACCCGTCTCCCACCAACTGCAGCTCTGAATTTGTTAAAGCGCAAACTTTTCAAATAATGGCATTGGGGCATACCCTACCATGGATATTCTACTGAACTCTTGGTGTAAAGGACCATCGTTCATCTGAATGGGTATAAACGTTTCTCCAGTCAATGTATGTAAGGGGGGTGGTGTCCCAGAAGATTGCAATCAAGGAGAACAGAAAAAAATTCTGGAGCATGCATGGCAAGACTCTAAAAAATTGCAAGGAGAGAGATATGGTTTCAAAGAACAGGACAATCACCCGTAAATAATGCTGCAGCGCGTAGAAAACTGAACAACAAACTCTAAAACCGCCAGCAACGACCTGAAATTTTGATGAGTAATGATGCCAGGAGGGTCCTTCACATTTTTAAGTCGGGGATATTGGCATCTGCATGTGTTCCTCTGCGAATCTTTGCCTGGACAAAGTAGGTTTTGCATCATTTTTAAGGGACATACTCATTGTTTGGTTATTTTTCACCGTTTTCTTGTTTTCACACCATATGTTCACAAAACTACATATTTTCATATATAAAGCTAAAACCGATAAGAATTAATTAGTAAGTAAAAACATGCCGTTTCTGGGAGGGTAACGTCTTTCTGAGACACCTGTATAATATCACGTGTCCCCTGAGAATTGAGCAAAAATTACTGCCCTGCCCAATTCATCAGTGCATTTACCACAGCACTGTGAGATGTACACGAACCACTCTTCAAAGATAAACCTCTCAACGTAATTCAGGGAACCGGATCATTAATGTGAATCATTCCCAACCTATCTCTCCATTATTACATAAGTTCTCATTCTGATCCAAATATTGTTTACTTGTGGACGTTTCGGCAACCACCGTTGCCTTTCTCACCTTAGATGTACCTGCCGATCTGATGCTGGATGATCGTTGCCAAGCAACCAGGTTGCCAATTTGGATCAGAATTGAGAACTTATTTTTAAATCATATTTTCAACGATCCGATGAATCTATTCATCAACTCTCTCCCCTTTCCTCTCAAACCCTTCCCTGTATTGACACGTTTTGTCTTTGATGATTGCTTCCAGTTTTGATATCATTTCATGCATTAATCACGCCATATCTATATGTTCATTCCTGTATTCCTTTGTGCACTATTTTACCCTTGAAACCGTCGTCCAGATACGTCCCGTCATCCGGTTTTTCTTAACCCTGAAAACATTCAAGTCCAACTGTGGGCCAGGTGCGATGGTGTGTCGCCACTTTTGCCTTTCCCAAGTTTGATTGTTACGTTTTTATTGCACTCTTTGATCTATGCTCAACCCGGAATATGGTGAAGAGGATTCTTGGAGCCTAGAATGGTTGTTCATTTAATTTTATGCGCCAGTTCCTTGTTGATATGATGACCTATTGCACAATGAACTTTTGTCAAGTGAATGCAAATTAGGAATTCATTTATGAATACCTGCCCTTCAATTAACCCTAGTATTAACCCTATCTTAACCATAACCCTATCTTAAAAATAACCCTATAACGATAACCCTATAACCAGAGTTGGGCAGGTATTCCAGAATCTTGGCCAGGTATTCCAGAATCTTGGCCAGGTATTCCAGAATCTTGGCCCGGTATTCCAGAATCTTGGCCCGGTATTCCAGAATCTTGGCCGGGTATTCCGGAATCTTGGCCGGGTATTCCAGAATCTTGGCCCGGTATTCCAGAATCTTGGTCAGGTATTCCAGAATCTTGGCCGGGTATTCCAGAATCTTGGCCGGGTATTCCAGAATCTTGGCCGGGTATTACAGAATCTTGGCCAAATAATGTCACTTTTGCTACACATGTAGCTATAATGCTTCTACTCAAAGATGGATGGTATTCAAATTGGTTTTTATGCAAAATGCTTTTGAAAAACTGCTATTTTTCCAAGGAATCTGATTGATTGTATTCACTGGTTAATTGGCAACAGTGGCGTAAATTCTTTTGACATTGGGGGGATGGGGTTGATGAAAATTTATGGAAGAAAAAGGAGAAATGAGGTTTGCTGAAAAGATCCATTACTAGCCAGTGCGCACAAAGCGCGCTAAAAAATTTGCCTTTAGAAGCTAAAATCATTAAATATAATTGTAATTTGAACAAAATGCGCGCGAAGCGCGCAGAAATTTACCATATTTAGACTATTTTGGTAAAGAGGTTATTTTGGGTCAAAAACATGGGAATGGGTATCAACATTGGGGGGGGGGATGATCGTATGACCATCCCCCCTCATCAAAATATTGGGGGGGATATATCCCCCATCCCCCCGGGATTTACGCCTATGATTGGCAAATTTCTTGGCACAACAGTTAAAGCATGCTCACCTAATAGAATTACATGGGTTACTAATGTACTGTAGTTGTAATTGTATATGGTCACAAAATCATCTTGAATTGCCTCAAAAGCCTACCCACTGGCAACTTTGTGGCTTTTTTATGGCCATAAAAATATATCTAAGGCTCTAACCAAAACATTTGCAATGTTAGATATTATGAAGTGGAGATTGCAAAGGAGCGTACAATAATTGAAGTGACACAATTTGTATCTTATCAAGTTATCATTGTGAGTAGTGTGCAAGGTCTTGTATTTTAGTTTAATAACTCATAGGAATTGATGCATGGAGAGCATCAGTAAGTGTGGTGTTGCTGTAATGGGACCATTAAGATGAAAACAACTGCATGACTACTATCCACAAATTGCATACTTTATTGTGATGTTCATGTAATTTCAACCTCAATTTTGAGGGTTTACTGCAAGAAGACCCCATCTGCAATAGCTGCCATTTGTCAGTTGTGTTCTTATCAAATCTAACACCTGGCAGCTATTGCAGATGGGACCTTTTTGCTGTAAACCCTCTATTCACTACTCTGCTTGATACATACTTTTGCTTGTTTCTATTAATGCCTATTTGGCTTGTTAACTCTATATATCATCTGGTTGCACATCTTTATCTTTTACTCCTCACACAGCCGTCCTGACACCTCCTTCATTTGGTTCCTCAATCCTTGGAAGTCCTTCAAGTACATTCTGTGGACCAAACTTCGTTGGGTCGTATTGAAGCTCATTGTTTCAACTCTGATAATAGCTTTTATAGGCCTATTTATATATGCCTCACCGGGATATACAGTCAAGAAGATTCTAGGGGCATAAGCTGGGTTTGTTTCACTCTTATGCCATGTTCAGGTACCCTCTCAATTTTTTAGCAATGTGTATCACTATAGTAGATTGTTTTCCGTCAATGTGTAATTGCTCTATGGTGTTTGGGACAGTATCTATCCTCTTTGGTGGGCTAACCAATATTGTATGCAATATGGTGTTCTAACCAATTATGTTTGCATCATTTTAACTCTTTGACATTGCATTGTGTGTCTTTGTGATATATAACAAAGTCAAAATTATACAGGGTGGCCCAAAAATGCAAACCATGGCAATCATGGGCTGCATTTTTTAGGGTCGCCAGATATTAATCCGTTTGGCTTAACAACAATAAGTTACATTCCAAAACAATAGTATTTCTTCTAGTTCAAAATCAAAATACCATCCAGAAAGGTTAGTATTACTCATTGTTTTCTACCCATACTTAATGATATTGTCGGTGGTCATGAAATGCTAATTGTCAAAATGAATCCATCCATGTTGGTGTCCATTGTCTTTCCTATACTTAAGACCTTTAGAGTTCAGGTTTGTGCAGGTGCATAAGAAACATAATGCCTAACTTTCCATGCAAGAAACACTCATCCTGATACTATCTTGAAGATGTGGAAAGTTAAGCATTATATATGTTATGCATCTGTACCCACATAAACTTGAAATCGAAAGGTTGTTACTAACTTAAGGGCAATGGAAGTTGAGTTGTTGTTTCCTTTTTTTGGGGGGGGAGTTAGTGGAAGATAAAGTAGAAACTATGCAGGGTATGTATGTAAATAAATAAAGCTATAGTATAAAAATCATAACAAAACATGATTTCCTCTTAGTAATGCATTTTTGGACATTGATTGGCATAAGCTGGCTTATAAAGTAGCAATATCTGTCAGTCAGGAGGTATTGATGTGTGGATGTGCATCTTTCATTTCATCCACAAAAATCAACAATTTGCCATAACTTTAATTCTGTGATAGCTATAGACCGTATTCAATAGCCAGCCATGTTGGTGGACAAGATAGACACATTCCAGTACTACAATACATTCACCTGTCAATGATCCCTGTGCAATCGCTAAACATCGATCGATTGACAACTTAATGTATTGTAGTCCTGGAATGTATGCATCTTGTCCACCAACCTGTCTGGTGGCTGACGTCATATTGAATATGGTCTATTGCAATCAAACTTGGTATTTATATAGGTTATCACATGCCACTGTTACCCATGTTATTTGATACCTTTGGTTGGCTCCTTTGGATCTCAAAAAGATGGCGGATGTAAAAAAGGTCAACAACTTGCCATGAACTTTTTCTATTAGCTATTCCAACAATCCATAGGAATCACACCACTAAATAACTCTCCATAGGCTTGCGCACAAAATGACCTCTCATCAAATGTCAATTTCTCGGCTATAAAGCTACTGGTTATTTAAAAACTGGAATTTTTGGGAAGATTAGGACCATACTTAAACAAAAATGAAAAGGTCCAATGATGAAGGCTGATTTTTTTTTAGCTACAGAGCATCAAAGATTTGCATGTTCTCAACATGCCCACACCTAGTTTGAAATTTTACTAAAAATTAGAATGCACAGTTTCCCCCAAACTCTCATAAATTATACGAAATGGAACAGACAAAATATTTACCACCCAAATGGTTTGTTACTAGTCTAAACATGATTACATGTAATTTCCAAATTTCATTCAAAGATGCAACTTATCAACATTTTATGACATGATATGACACAATTGTGTTGAGTTGTCATTCAATTTAATACTCATTCACTCAAAGACACAACTTATCAACATTTTATGACTCATCATTTAGGAAAAGGGACACATTTCAGACGCCAACACTGTTTGGGCTCTGATGTCATCTGCTACACCTAGTTTATTTAGTGGTGCGATTCCCATCTGTCCTTCAATGTCCAAGGTTGATCCCTGGTTCTATCATAAGGTGGGAGAAACTTTACAAAAGGGTAACTACTTGCCTTAATTTTCTTCTTGTGATAGCTATTTTAACCAAACTGAGGCATCATGTAGATTTATGCAGGACATAACTACCCATGTCGTTCAATTCCCAGAAATGCTCCACTGGGTTTATATTCAGTTCACAACCTATTTTCAATCGGTCTACAGCATCATAGACCATTTATCACTCTTTGTTGACATTTTATACATGCAGGTATATCGCATGCTTGTTTTGATGCCTAAAATACATATATTTGAGAAAAAGTAAAGCATTGAGTCATTGAAATGGGAAACAAGAAATCAACTTGTTATCATTTAACCAATGTAGATCTCCTCAGCACATATTCTTCAGTCAAATCTCTTGAGTAGTTTGGAACCATTTCTGTCTGAGATCTGGATACCTTTATTATACTTGCAATATTATATTAGGTGTATTATAGCCATGTTATTTCACTGTATTCACAAATAATGTACAATGGTGGTGGGCGTCACATTTATTTTTTGCATGATCGGTGCTTTGCCTTTTTGTTTTTTACTAAACTGTTTTCTCAACTCATATTGTTCCTAATAAATGCCCATCCAAAAACTGCAATAAGCTTCCACTCTATTCCCCCCCCCCCAAAAAAATACACTTTTTCCTCACACAAAAAAGAAATAACCATTTCACCAAAATGTTACTTTTAAGCAAAAACTCCCTCTTTTACCCATAAAATTCATCTCTAATAAATGGCCCCCTTTTTGGCCCCTTTTTGGTGCCACAGGGCATTTGTTAGGAACAATGTTGTATGTTTTATGTATATCATTGTTTTTCCCAACAGCAAACAAATGCTTAATAACATATGTTGGTAATGGTGTTGGTGGTAGTGGTGTTGGTGGTGGTGCACAGTTTTGTCCCCATTTTAACTAACAATGGTCTCATTTCAATATGGTGAATGTTAGTGATATGTCACATCATAAATCAACCAGCTATTAGATTACAAATAATACTTAAAAGGTGAATATTAGTATCTATAAATTCTATTACTTCTATTGGCCATTATTGAAAATGCAGCATTCTGATTGGTCAGTTACTACCATTATTCTGCAATAATGGGTCGCAAATCCATTTTCTTAAGCTATTTTGCGTAATAGAACAGACATAAAGGATTTGCAGTGTCTTCTATGGGCTCATAATGTATCCGTGGTTTGAAAAACTTAAAGGTGAAATGAGAGATTTCACATATCAGGTGTCCCTAAAAAAATCAAAAGTACTGATTTTTGCCCTGATGTAAAGCTTTCCATCAAAAATAACCCCATCTGAAAGGATTAAGCTGAGAAATGTTTCTTTGGTACAAACATTTTGAAATTTCTAATTTCGTATAGGAGCAAATACGAAATTCAGCCTATGTTTTATATTGAAATATCAGCAAATCAGAATCACCGTTTTACTCTCTTTCAAGGCATTTCTGTAGCCAAACCCAAGGCAAGAAATCTATTGAGTGTCTAGACTATATGAAATTACTATTATGACACAGCATTTGGGTGCCTCAAAAATCTCTTGTTGCACCTTTAATGAGCTTGGCTGCACCTCACCCATTAGGCGACGAAAAAAGAAAACCCTGTTTTACGGGCGAGCGGACCTTTCGAGTAGGGTCGGTCGGTCGGGCGAATTTTTTCTTTTTTTAATTTTTTTTCTTTTCTGGAGGTCAAAATTGGCCTAAAATTGCCTCAAAATCTGAAAAATCAAGCGAAAAAATGAAAATTTTTTACAAACAAATTTTCTAAAAAGAAATTAGCCAAAATTTATAAATTTGGGCTAAAAAAGGCTGATTTTACATGATTTTTGGAAAAACTAAAAAAAAAAAAATCTGCAAAACTGAAAAATCAGGGTCGGTCGGGCCCGTAAAACAGGGTTTTTTTATTTTCGTCGCCTTATTGAGTTTTTCCGACCTCAGATACATTATTCATCCATAAGTGATACTGCAACACCCTTTATTTCTTAAATATATCTGCCACGTGAATAAGCATTTCGTCCATTGCATCTCTCTTTGCATGCTAACATAGCCGGCCAAATGGATATTTAACATGGTTTGTTAATCCATTAAAGGGCATGTACCATGCATTGTGGATAAATTATCGCTTTCTGATCATCAAAGTAGTGATAATATTTGTTGCCGCCTTGTTTATTCTGACCTTAACTTTAAAAATTATGGGAATGTATAAGAGCAGAAAGTAATGTTTTATCAATGTATATCATTATATTTTTCTAAGTATTTTTTCTATTTGCATATCCTGTAAAATAAGAATTAACTAAACATGCTAAAAGAAACGACAAAATCTGTTTTGTAAACTAATATAATTTATTGTATGCCAATTTTAATCATCGGTCAGCACTGAGAGTAAGTTTAAAGAAAATCTGATATAGAAAAAGTCAATATTATATAGGAAAAGTCAATTATTGTGTTTGTTGTAGTCAAGTGGTGCTATTTTTAAAAAAAAATTCTGAATCCATGTGTACTACTAAACATGTTGAATGTAAAAACACAATGGGGCCAAGATTATCGTTAGGCAAAAAAAAAATTTTTGTATTGGATAACACGAAATTTTCAATAGGTAGGGCGGTGGCTTTTTTTTTTACTAATGTAGTACTACAGATCAATTCATCACACCCACGTCTATGTCAGGTTTATTAATTTGATGACTTTGACTCTTATTATTGAAAATCTTAAAGAGACATTGCCACGTTACACCAGAAACACAAAAATTATTGAGAAAATCGGTTACAAATCAGTAAAAACAACTTGAAAATAGATTTTTGAAAATCAATAAAAAAAAATTACGAGTAGGTATACTTTTGTACCGGGGCCCCCCTTATTTTTCAAAATTGGGTCGGGCGGGTCTCCAATACAACAATTTTTTTTTTTGGCCTTATTTGTTCAAGCAAGAGATATGAATTAGGGATTTCTTGCATTCTTGTACAAGTGAGCTATTCTTCTATCGTGTCCAAACACTGTGGTTCTCAAATATGATCCAGCCAGAGATTGGTACAACGTCTGGCTGCTTCACTGAATTCCGCAAGGTCCTGTTTGTGCATTGTTTGGCTCCAGCGTGGGCAGACCAAGAGGTGTTCCATTGTCTGTGGGTGCTGTTCCACAACCAAGGCAGTATCCTGGTCTGGCTTCCAGATAGCCCACTTCTGCAAGGAACCCTTAAGATCGGCCAGTTCGTGGTTGCTCATCTATTTTGAGACTTCGCCATTCATCCCATGAGGAGTCAGTTCAGGTGGAAGATGCTCCCCAGGTTCAATACCGATAATGTTCTTGTTTATAGCAAGTCTTTCTTTCCACAAGCGACTCTCTTTACCTCCTTAGAGACGTTTTCAAGAGGTTGGAGACTTTGCTTAAGAACGCATCTCTAGATTTAAGCGTTTTGCAGCAGGTATCTGTCCAGACATAGGTTTGCTTCACATTGGATACTTGGCGCTACGCTCTTGCAAGCTCTCTACGCTACGACGGATGTCTGGTCTGGTGGAGCAATTCCTGCTAGGATGTACAAGTTTTTCGTTGTGTTGGCGGAGGCATCCTGTGATAAGGCCGGCAGGAGGCATTAACGCTGGATCCAGCTTCTGGCATGGGTTGAATCTTCCCATACAGGCAGGTCTAACTCTGCACATGAGTAATACACAGGGCAATTGGCCTCGTCGATCTTCGACTCCCTTCGTCTTCCTCATGTGGGTCTTATAAGAAGAGTGCAGTCCAAGGAGACTCCTAGGTAACAGGGTTATCACAGCTGCTCCAGGGAGTTCCAGACCAGGTAACTTTAAGCGGACGGTTAAAATGGCTTCACGGTTGCTAAGATGGAAAGCACACACCTGTGCCTTAGATGGAATTGCACGTAGGTGGTTTTCCTCCTCATAATAAGGAGTGAGTTCATCCTGAAAAAAGTTTTGGAGAGTCTCTTCAACAACTGTGAATCGGCAGCTTGTGCGCTAATTCCATATCTTCTGCATAAATAAAACTACAGGTTCCTGCACTCCTCGTTTGGGTCAGTTGGTATATATGTTGAACATGAGAGGTTCAATGCACACTCCCTTGTGGTAGACCATTCTTGAGCCTGACGCCTCGGCTCTTCTTTCGCTCACACTGAACAAAGAACCTCCTGTTAGCCAGCAATCCAAGGATAAGTCCAGTCAAGCGGATGTCCTTGGTAATTTCCAGATCTTATGGAGTAGGCTTGTCTGTGATTAACAGTGTCGTATGCTGTTGATAGGTCGACGAACACGTTTCCAGTTACCAAACCCTCAAAAACTCGAACCATCCTCCATGTGTTGAGTTAGGTTGAGTAAGTCTTGGCTTGTTGTTGATTTGCCTGGCCGGAAACCTTCTTGTTCTTGGATGAGGTGTTCGTCTATCACAGGTGCGATACGATTGAGCGGAGGCGTTCAAGAGCTTGTAGGTATGGCTAGGATTGATATAGGTCTGTAGCTCTTGGGATTGGATGGATCTTTTTCCCATGCTTTAGGAGTGCCATCACATGTGCTTCCTCCAGATCGTTGGGAACACTGTGGGAAATAAGGCAGAATTGTAGAGCTCAAGAAGCCATTCCTTTGCTAATACTGGGCCAAGATTTTTAGTTGCTCAGTATAGAGAGGTTGTCAGGCCTACTGCTTTTCCTCTGGTTGAAGTTTAGCAATCACCGGATTCCAATTCGTCCATGTTGAAGGGGCGAGTGAAACCAGGGTCACCACTATACCACTTATGGTCTAGTTTGATCTTCTGGGGTTTCTTGCTGCACTTGCCATTTAAAAAAAAAAAAGCAGTTGTGGGCACTTGGTTGGTGTAACATTTGGCTGCTGTGGAGGTTCTGCTGTTGTATCGCCCATCGGAGCTTTCGTGATGTTAGAACCATGCTTTCTTTCTGTTATGGTTCATATCGGTGACTCGGAATTAAAGTGTGCGCAGGTTTTGATCGTTTTGCCTGTGCGGATCCTCGTCAGAGACTGGTGGAAAAGGGGAAAAAGGGAGGCGATACTGTCCTCAGGGATAATTCCTCACCTTTCAGATTTGTTTCAGGCTCACGCCGAAAAAGGATGCAGCTTCAACATGAAGTGATATACTCTTGTACACAGAAAGTGAATTCCGGTAGCACCTTCCTTGGAAATGCCTGGTATATATTCCGTCCTCAGTCCTCTTGGGTATGAATCTCCTGCCGTTCACTAGTTGGGCAAATTTTGTCAGAGTTATGGGGTTTTTGGGGCCAGCCTCTTCACTTCTGATCAGGTCATAAGGGGGAGGACAGTGAATCCTGCCATTCTGCTTTCTTGTAGTTAAAGCGGCGCTAAAAGGCACTTTGTTGGTCTTACTGCAGCGTTGAACCTTGATACCGATTGGTCGATATTGAGTTTGTTGAACGGAGCCAGAACACTCTTGCTACAAAGGTTAAGATGTTTTTGCTAACAATTGCTAGATCAGGGTTATAACCTCTCTTCCAGCGGCCGCTATGAAATGATTTCGCAGCTTAGCGTCGTGAAGTAGACGTAGATGTTGACTGTCCAACCATCTTCGACAACTTGTCCGTCTTTGTTAGTTTCATTGTAGCCCCATGGGTACTATGGCTGTTGAAGTCCACCAATTAAGAGTGAGGTTTGGTGGAATTCCCAGGGTTGATCTGAGGGTTCTCAAAGTCTACTGATGGAGGTTTTGTAGACGATGTAACTATGACAGAACTAATCTCAATGGTGGAGGACTTCGATGTTGTTATCATGAGACATTGAGGTTGCTCCTACTTCGGTACCTGTTCTCACAAATATAACACTTCCGTATTTGTCGCTGTGGTCTCTCGTTGGGCAATGACAGTCCTGGTATGGTTGGGCGGTTGTTATTGATATCCTCTGAGGGTTTCCTGCCGACATAGGACATCGCAATGGAGATGTTACACAAATCTCAATTATGGTATTTTTGCACTGGAAAAACCCTCCACATTCAATGACACTTAGTCACGCAGACCTTAGAAAGGTATGAAGAGTATCCATAATTATTGTAATAACCAAACATTTAATTTGATAGGGTATGAACAGTAATAGCTTGCCTTAAAGGGATTAGCACCGATAATGCGAAAGGCAATCGAAAATGTAAGAAATGCAACTTTGTGACTTATAAATCGGGGATAGGTTTGCCGATTCCATATAACTGCTGTAAGGTAGAAAAAACAATCAAATCGTGAAAAAAATGAAGTTTTAAGGAAATTTGTCATACCGTGTCCTGAATAACATACAGCGATGGAGTTTGGGGGGACTCAAATCTACACTAAACAGCTGATTGTGGTTTACACCGGTACAGAATATCAGAAAAATCAAGTTGTGTTTGAGGTCAAACTGTATTGATCATTCATGGCACGATGTCGCGCTAAAAATCTGCGATATTCACCGGGAAAGGCTTTTTTGATCTCAAGTTCGGAATTTTTTGATAGCACTATAGAAAACAGAATCAGATAAAGTTACTGCCATGTCTTTACTACCGGATTTCACCCAACCACTTGCAGTTATGTTGCATATCCATGCCAGTAACAAAAATACAAAATTATGTAATTTTGATGATTTTTTCGATGTTTTGGATTAGCAAATCGCTGCTATCCCTTTAACAAGGTTTAAAACCAAGTGGCCTATTCACAAAGAACTTAGTACTGCTTAACTTTTAGTCCAGTACTAAGTCCTACATAAAAAATATGTCAATGGACTCTAATTTTGCTTAGCTTTCCTGTATTCATTTTTACAGCTGACAATATGAAGAAAGTAAAGGAGACACTAAAGCTGAGAATTTACCTCTTTAAATTGTTTCTCTTTCATATTCTTAAAAAAAAAAATCAATGGCCTTCCAGTGGTCCTGGACTAAAAGTTAAGCTCTTTGTGAATACCACCATCATTTTTTTGGGGCAAAGTTTATATTTTTGTGTTTGCTTGGCAGAATTTCACATAAGATTTTATTCTTTTGTAAGTATGTCTATCTGTGTATGTGTGTAGTAACTGTTAAAGGTCCCCCATGAACTGCAAATAGAATTGATGTGTTTGTGTCAAGTCTACAAGGAGGGGCCAGAAAGCATTCGAAATTTGGGTTGGTGATGACATCATTCGTGAAACTAATTTGATTTTTCAGAGAGTACTAGAAAATTCCAGGTACGGTGTGAATCTATTCAGACACTGACTGAAAATCAATAGTTTCACTAATGATGTCACTGGTATGTATTTTTTTCTGGCCCTATTTATTGGAATGGAATGCCCCCATAAAGATGGTTTATCATCTCATTTCCTGGGCCTTTAACACCAACTTTATTGGACTCCTTCTTAATACAAGATATGTACTTATATTTTGGACCACATGTGATCTTGACCCCTGTTACCGCCACCCAGAATTAGCACTGATGTATTTTCACTTTGAGCAAGATAAGTCATAAATTAGCACATAAAATATTATAAATTAGTCTCATATATAATATAAACTATACCTGGTTTGTGTGTCATAACTGGTGTGTGTTAAACAAATAGAATGAACCAGAAGATCTCAGAATAAACAGAAAACCGGAGAAGCGTCTAGAACCTTAGCGAGTTCATTAGAAAGTTTCTGGAGGTCTAGGAGATCAAACCAAGGTAATAAGAGTCTGACTATAGGTGGCGCACTCTGTGCATTACCATAGACAAATAAGATAGAGGACCGCGTTCTTCCGTGCGCGATTGAAGTCGTCGAGGCTAGCAACAAATTTTTGTGCCAACGCTTGTGAGTTCGCCCGCCTCAACTGATGTGTACGCATAGGCGCACCCCTCACTTCGCTATTTATGTTCCTCCTCTTTCTATTTCGTGTTTAGGTTTTTCTCTTTGCCAGCCGCTGCGACAGCGCATAACACCCATGTAAATTACGATCCTTCGAATGACTTAATTCCGGTCGAATTTACCAGGTTTTTCCTCATGAAAATATTTGGTAAACATTTCCCTATCAGCATTTTCACTTTTTCTAACAATATGCCTATCAAAACCGAAGTTGGTAGGCCTAGTTTTTTCAACGCAAATTTTGTACTGAAAACTGGAAATTCGACCAATCTTGTCAGATATTAGGCCTATAGGCTTAACATTTTCCTAGAAATCTTCGATATGACTCTTTAAGCCACTGCCACTTCTTCTGCAGTCGCTTTGACATTTTGGCATAAAGAAACATATTTTCTAACAACGAGAGTCAGACGAGTCGTTCTTAAAGAGACATGGAGATTTCCAGGAAGAAGCACCCCTATTTTTTCCGAACCCCGTTTTTTTTACATTTGGAATGCTACCAAGTAGTAGATAAAACAAACCTGAATGCATAATCCCGAATACGTCGTCTTATTATTAATAAGATGATGATTTAGTATTTTTTTCTGTCGTGCACGCCAAAGTCAAAGCAGGTATTCTATGGGGAACGATTAAGGTAGCAGGCAAGTTCAAACAGGGTTTGAGCTTTTCTTTTGCACCGTTTGTCCAAGAAACCTTAGAAACTTTTCGGTAGGTGCTACTATACACCCGATCCAGTGAAATTTGAGAATAAATTCGCATCCTAAAAAAACTCTTCTCCTGTCACTTCAAAAAAATGTGTTAACACAACAAGCCACACACAAACTCTTCTTATGATTTTTTCCGCAATTGAATGTAAAACATCTAGGGCAATTCTCGGGGGGGGGGGGGGGGGAAAGATACAAGTCCATGTCCCGATACTTTACAAGTTAACAACTGAAATAATCAAACGTCTTCAGCTTTTACTTTTTCAATTAGGCCTATTGCGGGGCCTATGGAACTTAAACACTACCGATTATTTTTTCATATTAGAACATTCCAAGATCATTAAAACAAAGTGAAGGCAAGAAAACCGTTAAAAATCCCTAAATGCAAGTTTTAGTGTGTAGCACAGTTCCTCAACCGCAGCTAGTCCCGCGTTTTTAAGACCCTGGTATGCTCTACCTAGATCCAAGACACCCGGAGGCTTCAATAAGTGGCAGGAATATCATTCGGGAGGAGCAAAATAACTGTAATTTTTGAAACGGCCCGCGGATCAATATTCTTATACACACTGTAAAAAAGACCGCAATTTTTTCCGACTGAACCCTGTATGGTGAGACACGTTAGATTAAAGTTTCAACATATTATGCCCGGAAACTAGGCCAGCCGTTGTGTGTTAATACCTCTGCCGTAAGACGCCTTTGTATAAGACGGCGGAAAAAGTTGCGTGCGTACACTGCGCGACAAGGTGGTGCTAAATTAGTGCGTATAGCAACTCTCTCCCAATCTCCCAAAGTTGTTATGGTACCTAACTTCAAAGCATCCAGCCTCGAGTGCTGTATAGCGCTCTAGCTTTTTGTCTATGTTAATTACACGTCAGTGAGTAGCTGCTGTGAATCCCAAATCTATGCAGTACATGTGGATGGTAGAGGCATTTCCAGACTTGTGATGTAATGACTATATTTGCACATGACTCATATCGATGGACGAGACCGTCTAAATTGTTTGAGAGGATATATAAGCCCTGGTGAGAGAAGATGAGTCATAGTATCACACATCATTACTCCAAGGAGTTTAATACCATCGTGCTCCAAGCTATTAGCAGAGTTTCCAAGTTGACAGTGACAGTAATCACAGTCACATACATATACAGACATCTCCATATATAGACATTGTCATAGTAGTCTCAGCTTCAGCAGTTTCGTCCGATTGCGTAGCCGTCTTCGGTTTTCCGCATTCGTGCCTCTGATTTATCCAATGATAAACAAGCTACAGCACTAGTGGACTTTATATTTAGTCGCCCTCCAAGCTTCGGGAGTCATTAAGTCATTAGGAGCTGGTTTTCTTCAAGAAGGACAAGTCGTCCGTGACACGTCCCACTATTGGAAAGTGAAGTTTTTGCTCTGGAATAATTCGCCAGGACTCTTTGGTCAAGTTCTGCGTCTTATAGTAATCTTGCTGCAGCCCGCGTCGCGGCACCACCAGGTCGTGAGTCTAGTAGTTCATAATTAACAACTTTTATTATAGATTAATCTTTGATTGCGTTGATGATACCTAATTGATATTTGATTGAGATTGATTTAGACACACCATTAAATGAATACTTTGTTTTAAAATTTGTAATCAAGTTCACCGTGTATTGTCTAGTTATTCACGAGTTTGATCCGTTATTTTTTTTTTTTTAGAGGTGGTTTTGGCCTTGGCCCCTCAAGGTGACCGTAACACCCCATCACAAAACAAGATGGCAAAGGACCTATATGCAGGAATGTTTATTTGTTTCAATGCTGTTTTCACAAGATTCCAACAAGATATTGTATTCAATAATATCCTCAAAAAAAATTGATATGCCTACCACTTGTTGAGAAATTATAGACCAGAAAGTGTAAACTTTTCTTTTGACCGACCACTCAATATTAAGTCACCCTGAGATGAGTGACCTGACACAGCCTCTTTATGGTGCGTATGATGATTTAGTATTTTTTTGTCTTGCATGGGGGGGGGGCAAGGGAAGCTTAGGGAATCTTGCCCCTGAAACTTAGTGATTTTCTGCACCCATGCCCATTTACAGTGAAACAACATAGGCCCCTATACTATACTAAAAATTAATATATGCTTCCCTGAAAATATATCACCCGCTTTTCCCACTGAAAAAAAACTGTAAAGTTTCGCATTTATCGAGCAACCCTAAGGTTTAAAAAAAGTAGTTTGTCCTTTTGACCACTAGCTTGTAGCCAGTAACAATAAGGAGAGTGGCCCACTGGTTTGGATATTCGCCTTTGGTGCTGAGGTCCCCCGGTTTCAAACTGGTAGGGCTGCTACTGGGGATTTAATCAGTCTAATTCTGGATTTAATTTGTATAAGAACTATTGATTAAAACTGACTTCCGCTCTCCTGTGGTTTTTGACTTGGGCAATGAACGCACCAAATATTTAGTCCTTCAGAGGGGACGTTAAGCGGTCGGTCCCATGTACAAGAGTCATACTTGCACATGTATATCACAGTCAGTTTGGAGGAGCCGTCCTGGTCAGTTTCGCGGGATACCCTTAGTAGAGTGGTTAACCACTGTTGGGTATACTTCTGAGTGCTCGGTCCTCTAAATTGTAATAATAAATTGTCCTGGGGTAATAACATTTACAGAATGGTCTGGTTTTGTTCGAACTGGTTGGTACATACTATAACTTTTTTAATTCTTAAAGATAATTAACTGTTTATAACATGCTGGTATACTTATCAATGCATTTTGTACCTTCCTGCATTTTTACCCTTGTATAAACCTAAACCTCTATAAATATTATATTGCACTGCTTTGGTTTTTGTGAACTTTTGATATGGTTCTTAATGGTCCATGGCCGATCGCTAAAAGCTTTGTTTCCCAATCTCAGATTTTACCGAAAGTATCTTAAGAAAGCCGCTATTTTTCTCATTAACCTGTGAAATCATTGAATATTAAAGCCACTATCATCATTATCTAAACTAAAAATGCCCCTTTTGTGTCGAAATGGCTTGTGTTAGGTCATATCAACACCTTATAATATTCATGAAAAACAGATACTAAGCAATGTTGAGGATGCCATTTACGACTGTTTGTCGGGCCAATTACGCCGGTTTAGCTTAGCCACTCACAGGGGTCTTTACTATAACTATTCCATACACCCCCAAAACAGACAAAAGATTTTGATTAAATAGGGGCGCAGTTTGTTTACATTTTAAGAAATCACTGATAGTGGTTTTAAGCATATCAATAGAGCAAACATCAATTTAAAACTGGGGAGGAGAGCAGGCCACGCAATCTTTTTCAGGTAGGGATTTTTTTGGCCCCAAATTGTTAGGGTACTGATTTTGTCTAAGTAGAACTTTAGGAACTGAAAGTTTGAGAAATGTGCAGCCTTTGGAACTGCAATTCAACTAAAAAAATCCCAAAAGGATCCTAAAAGCAATAAGAGCATTTTTTGTGTCGTCTGCAAGAATTGCAGAGGCACATAGGGATTAATCTGCGATGTTGTGTCTGTGAGGGGTTTTTGTGTGTGTGTGTGTCGTGGTCCAAAATGTTAACCGTAATATTTGCTGCCGATGAGTCCGTAAGGGGTACGGTGATGTAAATTGGGGGAAAGGAGGGGTGGGGTGGGGTGAACCATGTGTGACCGCATGTGACCTTCGCTGACCTCATGGGGACCTATGGCCCCATTCACAAACCGCGACGGCAGATGACACTCGCGGACCGGGGACCGCGATGTAATTGTATTTTTGAAGAGTGCCCCCAATTTTCACAATTTGATATTTTTGCGATTCTTTTGGTAATTGTCTAGGAAACTATACCTGCTTATGATAATCCTCAAAAATGCGTATTTATCATAAAATAAGCTATTTTGTAATTTAAAATTGGGATCCAGATTGTACTTAACGCAGTGCTAAGTTTATGTCCATCCATGATCAAATATTGCACCTCAAGAAAATGACTTCTAAACTTTACTGCTGAACAATAAAACACTAATGGATGAGCGTAGGCACATTCATGTCGCTATTTCCCGGCTATTTCATATTGGAATGCCGTTTCCAACAGCCGTTGAATTATTATCCCGAGAATCTCTGATACGATTGATTCTAATTACCAATTCCTTCGGTTGCAACACATAGACATTTTCGAGCTTAACCAGTTCACAGGTATAGTTTACTATCCAGTTACCAATTCAACAACCATGTCAACCATTTTTTGGAAATGGGCGCTCTCCAAAAATGTGCTATTATTGCCTTTAAGAACTGATTATAATTCCCAAATTGGGGGGTCTGGAACTGCTGAAGAGGCCTCAACATGGTGGTCTTAAGGGGCCGCACATGTACCCATACCACTTCCCTGTCGGTGCTGCCTTCCTGCCCATCATAATATGCATAAGGTAGCACGGTCGCTGGAATCTGGCTGGTTGGTCGAGTGCACTGAACTCTACACATGAATAGCGAGCTGGTGCAGGGACCGTTGAATAGTCGCTGATTGAACTACAGAAAGTTGCATTTTGCCCTGCTCAACATGGCTTCCACCTTATTGTTAAAGAATTTTGTATAACAATACCATCTGTGTGGAATATGTCAACCGCACATGTTAAATGTATATTTCCTGCCCATCTTGAGAAGGAAAAAGCCCTTCCTGTGGGTTCATTCGGTGACAAGGCCACTTCCATGGTGTAGAGGTCAGTGGCGAGTTGCAAGATCTTTGACTCCTGCCTTTGGCAGGATTAATCATGCATTGGTGATTTTTTTTCTTATATTTGGACAAGATACTTTACTTGTCCTTGTTTTGCTTATTTAATCAATGGATAATTTATAATAATAAAAAGATCTGATATCTTGATCCATGTTGGCGAGTATAGCTTGAATTTTTCAGTCTTTCCGTGTTTCTATCGTAATGGGTCTCCAAAAAAGATTCATAATCACAAAATGATTTCCAAATTGTTACCAGCGGTTCTTAAAGACACTATCAGTGATTTGCTAAATCATCAAACCGAAAAAATCATCAAAATCGATTTTTTGCATGTAGTCACAAGTACAGGATCCAAAAACCTGCAAATTATAAGACCAGCAGCAACCT
>JAMKCH010005535.1:0-33654 GCA_023653785.1 Ophioderma brevispina
ATCACTAAACATCTGACGATATTTTCATGTACTCATTCATCACATAATCTGACGATATTGTAATTGTTCAGTTTTAGCAGCCTCTGCTATAGCCTCAAAAAAAATGTGTGGCTCCCCATTCTTTGCCAAGTCTCACTATATTTTCATGCCCACCTTTAGCAGCAGCAGCCATAGCAGACTCAAAATCTGTGGCACCCATTATTTGCAAAGTCTCACTATATTTTCATGTCAGTATTCAGCAGCTTCTTCCATCGCTTCTTCAAAATCTGTGCGCCCCAGTCTTTACAGGAGTCTCACTAGATTTCTAACACATAATGGCGCGGCATTAGTCATAGCAGGATCAAAATCTGTTGCTCCCCATTCTTTACAGAGTCTATATATTTCACGGACCATTTATAACAGCTTCTTCCATAGCTTCTTCAAAATGCTGTAGAACCCATTCTTTGCAAAGTCCCACTATATTCCTGCCCCCTTAATGACGCCACCCCGCCGTCTATCATAGCTTCTTCACAATCTGTAGCACCCCATTCTTTACAGAGTCTCACTATATATTCTGACCCATAAAGGCAGCCCTCTATCATTAGATCCGATCAAAACCTGTGGCCACCCCCATTTCTTTGATAGGTCTCACATATTCATGTCCATTTTCAGCCAGCTGCTTCCATAGGCCCAATCACAAAATCTGTGGACCCCATCTTTGCATATCTCACTATATTTTTAATGACCATAAAGGCAGCTTGAGATTTCCTTCTTAAGTTTCTCGATCAATAGCCATTTTAGTACTGTGAAAGATTCATATTTTTGCAAGCTCAACAAAATTTTTTGATCCTTCCAATCTACATCTAGGGGTTGCGGAACTGATGGAAAATAAAGTCCATAAGATGGTTTCTTCGTTGATTTTATTTTAAACTGCACTACCAGCTGAGTTTGCAAATCCATTTTTATTATATATAAAATATTTTATATTATTTGTTTAATCAATTTTTTGATAAGAATGCACAAGTGCACGCTTTATAAAAATTAAAATTTTTATAATCAATTTTTGATAGTTTGAAAAAAAATAAAAAATTTTTGAATTTAAATTTTATTTTTATAAATCAATTTTTTGATAAGAATGCAAAGGTGCATGCTTTTTGATAAATTGAGGGATTTGCACAGGATTTGACTTGGATGGATTTTGGAGGTGGTTGTAAGGGATGCTGTGGGGTGGATGTGGTGGTAGGAGGATTGTAGGGGGAATGCTTGTTGGGATTTATGTGGTGGTAGGGGATGGGGGGATGTTGTTGGGTGTATGTGAGGTAAATAGTTACAGAAACTTAACGAAAAGTTGGGGATAAAAGTACAGAAATCAGACAGTGAGTCAGAATGCCCCTTAACATCTACTTTCTATCAACCTCTGATCACTGCTGTTCTTGACCACACTTGCACATGGAATTGAATGGTGATAATGCTAGTGCTATTCATGATCACACTTGACGTGACACGGAATGGTGATCACTGCTATTCCTGATCACATGAGTTGACCAGAATTGTGCCATTCCTGATCACACTTGAAACTTTGCATGGAATTTATTGTGTGATCACTGCAATTCCTCACCACACTTGCATGCTTGACGTTGACAGGGTCACACTTACAAAATTACTTGACATGGAATGAATTATTGTGATTCACAGTTGACATGTTGACCGTGGGATATTGCCGGAACTTGATGATTAATTTGTATTTCCGACAATGCTTGAAGCCTTGATACAGAAGGGAATCAATTTGCTATTCCTGATCACTTATTTATCACCTCAAATATCACTGGATTTTGACCACTCACTGCTATAATCGGATTCTTTAATTCTGGGACACGGCCTACGCACAGACAGCTGAAGCCTTGAGAAAGCGTTTCATGCATTATTCAACTGACGCACCCACGACTCACAGACCCTACTGCGCCCTGCATTCAAAGCGATATATTGCCGTTTTTGTAAAGGGATTCGAAACATACCGCTTCCGAGGTAGAGGATACGAACAACGCGGTGTTTGGTCGTTCGTGTCCTAGATTTAATGAATACGCTATAGTGCCGGGCTTAGTGCTACTCTGAATCAGAGGCATAGGCTAGCACATGTGACACAAACATCTCGATCAGCATGATCAGTCGCCGATCCGGTACCTGCATGAAGTTTTACCATTCACCATCCAGTCTTGTGGTCTTGTCTTTCTCGTTCATCCCCACTCTATCTTGTTAATCCCTGCTGAACCATTTAGACACTATTATAGTTGACTGCATACTCAAAATATATCTTAATTTGTTGTATAGAGGAATGGCAATCAAGCTGCAAGCCAGTGGCATAGAGGAGCTCGGAGTCAAGTGTCAAGCACAACTCCAACATGCTTGGCATTCTTGACACACGTGCTCTGCATTGTCGTGGCGTCGCGCGAAAAGTAAATGTAGCAAGTTCATTTCAAAGCTGATTGGTTCATGTTTACAAGGTAGTCCTGGGCCCATCTTGGGCTTAATGTTTTCATGGCAAGTCGCAGATGGCACAGTGGTGTCTTTGGTGTACAACAGGTGATTTATTAAAAAACATTTTTCCGTGCGGTACCTGGGCTTTTTTCATATGTCGGGGTCAGATCTAGTAAGCGTAGGTGTTGTGTTTATGAAAACAATGCTAAATTGTTAACAAGTGCTCGGAACGAAAAAAAAAAGATATGACCACAAAAAAAAAAAAACCCAACAGCAGCAGCAACAAACAAATGAAATAAAACAAAAAATAAAATAAATAACATAACAAATATAAAAAAAAAAATGATAATGAAAAAAGAGAAAATTTAATTAAGGTTTTAAACGTAGTGTTCACGGGATGAACATGGCTCAGTACTTCTAGAACGGGATTTCCAAGACTCGTGTACTTGGAAAAACAAATATTTAAGAACAATTTAAACATAGTATAAATTCAAAATCCTGGCAAACTCTTGGTACAGACATTTTTTTCAAAATTTTGTATCAAAAATTGGTTTGCTCTCTAGAAATAATTTTAAACTACATATTTACCTTCAAAGTGACCAGACCGAACAAAAATCGTGTATGTATGATAAAAATATAGATATTAAAAATTTGTAAAGGTATTGGTTATTGGTAATACCTGGAAGGTAATAATAGGAAATGCCTTGAAATACAAAATATATTCAAAGGGAAAAAAAAAAAAGGTAAAAAAATTAGAAAGTGTTGAAAAAAATAACCAGATACGACTGAGGGCGAAATTTTAGCATACAAAAATACAGGCAAATATGCTCGAATTGTGCAGGGAAAATGCCGAACTTGCGGCGTGCGCGCACAACTCAGGTTCCGGTTCATGAAACAGCGGTGATCTTCCAGGGAAATTCGAGTGCGCACACCACCAACAATAAACGCTCCCATTGAAATACACGCTAAATTGAACTGAAATAAGTTCAAATTCCAATCCCACGTGACATCATATTGATTGTTTGAAGAGATATTTCGATATCAAAAAAAAAAAAATAAAAAATTAAAAACATAATGTTTTTTTTAAAATAAGTTTTGTTAACTCTATATAAAGACCGTTATTTTGGGGAAAAAAAATGCCCCCAGTCTTGAGTTATGGTATTTCTATGTTAACCCAGCAAAGGAAGGAAATTATGTAAGACTACACCTGCTTTCATAATCTGCAGAAAAAATGAAAATAGGAGTAGGGTTCACCAGAAAAAATTAAACCGTAAAAAAGGGAAACAACCTGTATTTTGTGATTTTTGACATCGGAGAGATGACGAAAAAGCCTGTGGAATGTTAAAAATGAAGACACAGTCTGTTGGTTTTTTTAAATTGTTAAAGATGTGACAACATTATGGAGAAAAATTATCTTTAGATCTAGTTAGTAACTCTTGAGCTACACAGGGAACACCTTAAATTGGGTCATCCCCTTTTAAGATGATTTAAAGGTTTTTTGACTAATTTTGACATTTTAAAACCCAGTATTTCTTTCCTATTTTCTCCCCACAGGTACATGTATTCCCTTACAGATCAAGAAAAGATCTTGCCAACGGAAGGTTACCGTGTTGTCAAAAACCCTGCCGCACTCATGATATCTATTATTACAAGGTAATTAGGTTCTGGGTCAATCTTGGCTTGGAAGTGAGGTGACATTCCTCATGAGTCGGTCATTGCTGGAGTTTAGACTTGGCACTGTTTTAGATTAGAAGGGTGGAACAATAGGGGTTGGCAAGTTACACCTTTTTTTTTAAAAACGTGTAGATATTCTATGGCCATTTTGGCTCCGGAAAAGACTCTAGCAAGGTTTTTCACTGAAGATAAAATTGTTTTGTGGTTGGTTTCCATGGATTTAAGTTTTGTACCCTAAAGTCAATGGGTTTTTTGAATGTTAAATGATTCACCAATATTTGGGGGCCACATAACAAACTATGACAACCTAGTAACATGCACTAGGTATATTGCCCTCCCTTTGGTGTAAAACATAGGTTTTCCGCAAAATAACGATTGTCTAGATAAAGTAAAAATGTATTTACCTTGTCAGAGGGAATGTATCACTCATTCGCACAGCTTACAACTTTCCCCTACTGGTTTAAATTAATTTATAGAAATAGGAATACAGACTCTTTACCACAATGATTGGCCCTGCTACTAATATGGCCATGTTTTTTTTATACTGGGCAACCCATAATTGGTGGAATATTTTACATTTTGACTTCATAGGTGCCTTTAAAGGCTTGTAGTTTTTAAATCTAATGAATGTCATACATACTCCTTTTGGTTTTTTTTTTTTAAAAACATAATAGGTTACGGGGTTCTTACTTTCAATTTTCATAGTAAAAAGAATTATTTTCATTCAGGCTAATTACTATGTCAGTAAGCATAATTAATCACGGGTGGATATGTGGCGGAGGAGGATGTGACGGAGAGGAGTGGTGTTTTGGCTGTAGTGTATATGATTAGAGATTAACAACACCAAAGTCACGGGCTCCTTAGTATTTGCTTCTATGTTATTACTGCTATTAATCAAAAGACATCTCCCAATGTAACATAATAATTTTTATAGTTGATATTAGGCCTAATTTAGTTCTCAAACTTACTAATTGCTTGCCGACAATCGCGCAGTGAAGAATTCCTACATTCAATACATCGATTAGTTCAAATACAAAACGTCCAGTTATTTTGATATTTGTCTATCCTACTAGTTCAAGTCCAAAATCAAATTCATATTAATTATTATTGTTTTAAATTAGCAATTCAAAAGTGTGTCCACAGGGGAGTGGACTGTGTTAGTACATTGGTTCCAGATTTGAGAAAAACTAATGTATTAGTGAATTGTGGCCAATTCTTGCCAGGAGTGGTGACTCATGGTCTCAAGAATGCCAGGTTACATGGGACTAAAATTGGACTTTCACTTAAGAAAAGTATTCAATTTCCACAAAAAAAAAAAAAAAATATTTGAGGGAAAATTACATATACATAGTAACAATTTTTAATGTTTTTTTAACACCGAGAAATAGAGAAGGCTTAGAATTTTTGCTGTCGTGGACACCCCTGTAATATAAACCGACTACTTAAACCTAAGGGTATTTGCTGCTATGTGTCCAACAAAAGTGTAAATTCAATCAGAAAATAATCAGTCAACCTTTACTCTGTTATATCTCATTTTAGCAATCACTAATTGGACAATGATTTTTTTGTGAAAAATTGAACATGCATTTTTGACCACCCCTGCCTGTAGAATGATTACGGCCACCCCCTACAAAGTTATATGGTTGTTTTGGTAATTTGCAGAACTATCACAAACATGTGTCAGAAAATTTTATCTGCACTTCATATTTGCAGAAACAGAAGCTCATTAGTTCATTCATTTTTCTTACTCATTTTACTTGTTACACCCCGTATAACACATGAGTCACACTGTATATGAGATTCATTTACTATCAGTTTGCACTTGCCATGGCCATATACTCTCAGATATATATACTTAAATGCTTCCAATGTAAACTTTTTCACTTATACTGCAATATCTACAGAAAGATGTATTTTTCCCCAACTTTTGCCACATGTACCACAATTGGGGTCCCAGGTTAAAAAACAAAAAAAAACATGGCCAAATGTTCTAATATCCAACACATGCACAATGCCCCGGGTATGAAAACAACCCAGTACCATTCACGGTATTACAAGTTTAGTAACTGGTTGCAATGCTTGACTTACAACAATAGACCTCCTTCAATTTTCCCTCACAACTAGTGTCTGTGTTTTGGTTGTTCCTGTGCATTGCCTTGCCTCAATTGAAGAGATTTTGACATGATTTTGAAAAAGTCTTGTTTTTAATTAATTGAAAATAAATTTTGCATTTTTTTGTTCGGAAAAATTATTTCCCTAAACCTATAAAGCACCTATTGGTGAGTTTCTAACAAAATCCCGGATGAAGATCATGTTTGTTTTTTTTTGTTTTTTTTTCCAAAATTAGCATAAACGCCCATAGACTTCAGGTAAAATTACACTCCCACATACCAACCTAAAAAATTATCTTATGAAAAGCTGCCTGATTCATTTTCAGAAGCCAAAATGGCCATAGAATGTGTTTTACAAAAAAGATTTGTAAAAAAGTTCATCCCTTGCCCACCCCTAAGTAACAGCACAGAGGAACTCTGACTTGAAAAAGTTGGTTTATCTTCTAAACAACTTAACCCCAATGGATTGGAGCTAGCCCTTGAATTTTTACCAGACCACCCCCCCTCTTGCAGCAAATTTAGGCAGGGCTTCCACAGAGGGAGTAAGTGTGGTGATTCAATAGCATCCATTGGGTAAGTAATAAATCAAAATCCCCTCCCCCTTTGGTAAAAGATTCTGCATTAAGTCTCCAACTGAAAAGGAGGAGTGGTCATCAATATTGAACAGCAATGGATAACTTGATTTGAAACATACATGCCTTCCATAGGTGAAATGTGTATTTCAAACAATAGTCATTGGTTAAGTTTTCTGTAAAATTCTGATTAAGTCTCCACTGATAAGGGAGTGGTGATTCAAATTGGAAAGAGCCATCAATAACTTTGCCTATTGATGCAGTCTCCTCATGGATATTATGTATATTTTAAACAGAATAGTCCAATTTGCTATCTTTATATTTGAAATATGCAGCCTTTTCTGAGCAGACAGCTTCGTGGGATTGTTTGGAAAGCCTGGTCTTCAGCACATCAGAGTAATTTATAAAGAAACTAAAGATATTTATGAACAGAAGAGGAATTGACTGGCTCAATAGAGGGACCCTATGAAGAAGCAAATCCAGAGCAAATGTATTTAAGCATTGTTACAGAGCCAAATGCACATAATACCGTTGAGACAATTAGATTTGATCACTGATTGCTATTGCTGGTATGCAACCTGGTTATTTTAAGTGAAGAAAATTTTGTATCAGACCTTTATTAAAATGGCACGGCTTTGTTTGGTGTAAAGTACAGCCGTATGCACAATACACTACTTTACAAACCTGCAGTTGCATTGTATGGTGTAAATTGCAGGCTAATAACTGTATATTTACTCTGGTGATGAACCCTTAACACTTGCTGCTGAATTGGGATTTTGATGCATTGGACAGACATAACGTGTTGGCAAGTGCAATGAATTTGCCGGATTTCTTAGCAAAAAAATCAAGTATAGTTTATTACCACCTAATCATCCATGAAGAACAACTAATTTGTTTTTGTGTGGTGGTAAATAATAAAATCTGTTTAGACATGTCCATTGACCTGAACATAAAAGAAGTTTTCCTGTCGGAAAAAATTAATCGGTCCCAAGCGTGCTGCTGCATTGTGAAAGCACCTCATGCGATGACAAAGTCAATGCACTCGCGCTAACATGCACGGGCCCCTGTTTAGACATTTCTTAACCATAAAGCACAAAAAAAATCCCCGGCATAACAGTATGTGGCATGGGAAAGCACCTCTGGCCTGTACACAGAGTGCACTGATAAAACTCAATTCACTTGATACATTTGCCTACTTTATGACATCTAACCCTGAAATGGCTACTGCATAAGCGGAGTGCAAACATAGTTATTGCATGATCCATTGGATAAGGGAACCAACTCAAAAGTTAAAAGCCAATATCAGTGATTTGCTAAATCAGAAAATTAAAAAAAAATCATCAAAAATCAGATTTGTGTTTGTCTGTAACAAGTGAAGGTATCCTAACATATCCTACAAGTTGTAAGACCAAAAGCAAATTAATAAGGAAAAAAATGGGATATTTTAGTCATGTCCTTACGGACACTTACTACAACACATAATTGAATGTAAATTCATACCTTTGAACACTGCTGTTTCTTCCTTTTTCTCAATTTTTAATTGGAAAAATAACTTACGAGAACTTAACAGACTTATCCTTCACTTTTAAGCTATTCCTGAAGAACTAATATTTTGATTTCTTTTTGGGTGGATCATTGATAGTGCCTTTAACAGTTGAGACTAGGACAATATACAGGACAAGAGACACATATATTCACAATGGAGCTGCTCCAAAAAAGACTTGTAAAGAAAAAAATATGTTGTAGTAAAGAAAAAATATGTTGTAGTAAAGAAAAAAATATGTTGTAGTAAAGAAAAAAATATGTTGTAGTAAAGAAAAAAATATGTTGTAGTAAAGAAAAAATATGTTGTAGTAAAGAAAAAAGGCATTATACAGAGTACTCAAATAAAGTGAAGAAAACAAGGAATTTACTTGAATTGATTTCACAATTATTTATTGGGCGTTTACACTGGGCAAAAGTCGTCATTGAATTCACTTAGGTCGTAATCAAATTCATTTCTGTGATAAGTGTAAACAGGTACAGTCGTAATTAGGACGTAATTCAAAAAGTCGAATATCAATGATGAATAACATTCATTTGAGGTGAATTTGAATAAGTCGTAATTGTATTACGACTTTTGTGAAAGTAAACGAAAGTCATTATCGATTTCAAGTTTACCAACCACGACGCTGGACTCGAGGCCGTACACTTCAGCCTATCACCAAGCAAATACGCAATTCATTTTTCTGAATGCGAATTCAAAATCAGTGTAAGTGTAAACAACTGCAAAACAAATTAAATTTATCTAAATCTTATTTGGTCATGAAAAAAAAAAGGTGAATTCGATAACGACTTTTGCTCAGTGTAAACGTCATATTAGATTGGTGATGACTTCACTGCATTTTATATTGTGCAACCTTGGAACAACAAACCCTGGCCTAAAGGGTCACAATGTAATGTGCCTTCAAATGAAGGTGGCACAAACAAAACCCAAGCACAAGCGCAGAGACACATGACATCATCCTCAACATTGAGACTAAACAAATTGTAATACACGGGCATATCAGTGATGTATCCATTTCATATAGAAACAGCCCAAATATGTTTTAAGTGTCCTGTTGCATTGACCGAGTCATGTTTTGTGTTTTGTTGTAAATTGATTGCACGTAAACAGGAAACAGCCGGGCAAGCCATACACAGTTGAACATCACACCACTTCTTGCATTGTTAGCATACTGTAGAAAGGTGAAGCCCCTACAACAACAAAATTTAATTTCATGCTAGTAATTTGTCAACGTCCAAAGGCTTTTAGAGTAACACAATTAGGTATGTGGCATTGCAGGGCATCATATTTTAACTCTATACTCTGGGCCATAATTTCTTGGACATAACAAACGCACGCGTTGGTCGTTGCATGCACTGCGTCTAGTGCAACACGATGGTGCTCCGTTTTTGGCTGGGAAGCGGGCGTACTTTAAAATGAGTCGGGATATACCACGTCTATCCGGACCTTGGACGGACTTGCAGTAGTGCCTTAGTGGTCATATGTGGCGCTGTTGTTGAGAGATTTAGATTAATTATGTTGAAATTGTATACAGTATTAGATGAACCCCTACGGAGACTAAAATTCATGTTCGATTGTTTTGTCCTAAATGATTACAGTAATGCTATACACGTCTACCCAATAAGAAAGTAATTAGGGGGCCATTTAGCACCATATGGTGGATCTGTACAGGGGATCACGCGCCGTCCAAAATTCCCCAAAGGGGCAAACGCTCACTTTTTTGCAGATTTTCTCAAAGTCCCAAGTTCAAATTGAGATTGAATTTGACAAGAAAGTCATCTTTTGGCGAATGAGAGTTCCCCAAAATGGAGGTGGAATGTAGGTCTATATTTTACCATAAAAAAATCCACTTTGTGAAGCTGCACACCCCACCCGAAATAATTGACTGCATACAGCCCTACGCCCTGTGAAAGATGTCTATCTGAAAAAGGGTCAACGAAGATTAAGGACAAAACTGACAGTACAAAAATAGCCAAAACTTCAAAACTGAGATACATTCTAACCAATATGTTATCTATGTCATATTGCTGAAATCTGTGACTCATGAAATGGCTCTGGGTGGCGCTATACATCAAAATCGGGCATTTTTACACAATTTCACCCAGCGTAATAGTAGAACCTTGACCAAATTTCTGAGAATATAAGTAACACTATGGGGTAGATTATCTGTTTCTCTTTTGGTGTTGCCACCCATCCCTAACCCGAATCTTAAACTTGACTCTAACCCCCACTTCAACAACGGACCCCAAGCAGTAAATCGTTAAGTTCTCACATCTAAATGTTAAATCTAAACCCTCTAATATAAATAAACGGGGTGGTGCTTTTTACATTAGTGCAAAATTAAGAACTTTCACATTTTAGGGAAACCTGTTCTTTGAAATCTATCGTGGCCCAAAAGGGTTGTGTGTGTATTTTTTGTCTTGTATCAAAGAAATAACATAGCTATTTCTTATTTTTCTATTTCTTCAGCCGGGTTGGTGACTACCATCCACAAGAGCATGATGATGTTAGATACACCAGGCGTCCGCTTTGTGCCAAGCCAAACTAGGGCTATGGAATCCAAGATACAGGAATACCATAAAAACCACACTGTAAGTAGAGTATGGGACTAGAGTAGATTCCACCCTTGAGTAGATTCCCACCATTGAGTACATTCCCACCATTGAGTGAATTACCATCCCAAGTAAAACACAGTGGGAGTTATTATGGTCGTAATTTTGAAACAGTGGCATTACAAAGGGGAAGGAACAGAAGTAGGGAAGAGTTAGTTGCCTTGTCCTTCCAGGGAAATAGTCATGGCATGTTTGTCAAGCAACAGATGGGACAATGTGATTCTAACTCATACGTGAGACAATCGATCAAACCAAAGGAGGGGAATTTTGAAAAAACTGAGGCTGGTTATTCTGAAAGGGAAGTATAACTTTAGAACCTGGGTTTAAACCAGAGTTGTCCTACATGAGTGGTCCATTGTTTCTCCAACATTGCTTAAAATTGTGCCTGTAACAGGTGAGAGGAAAATCATCATGGTCTTGCTCCAATAAATCCTCACACAGTAGTATGAGGTTGTGCCTGTGTCTCTTCAACCGTAATGCTGAACTTTGTTCAAAAGGATCAAATCCGAACCGCTGTTAGTGCACATGTATTGTGGGATACAAACACAAGATTATTTCCAAGGTTGCACGCAACATTAAATGAATGGACTGCAATACGGTATAGGACCCCTGTTCGTTCTTTTGGGCATAGCAATCGATTTTAAACAGGCACAACCTTATGCTGGTGGGTGTATCCGACCACCCCGTAAGCGGGGACAAAACTGGATTTAAAACTTTGTTAACTAACTAACTAACTAACTAACGTATAGTGTGTATGCAACTTGCAGAAAAGTAAGAAGTTGTGTTAAAGAATTGAGTGACTGGGGAATGAAGGGAAAGGAGGAGTGGGAACGAGAAAGCAACGGAGGGCCGAGACTTGGAGGAAGAATAATATAAGTTCTAAATGTTTGAATTCTTCAAGTGAATTGAAAATGCAGACTTTCTTAACCGGGATGCATGTGTTAAGTTAAATGTCAAAATGGGAATCCTGAATGCATTAATTAATACCCTACACCATTGCTCTTTACAACTTACCCAAATTCCCATGTTTTTTTCATCCAAAGCAAAGCCTTCAAGAAATGTTCTTTTTTTGTTGCTGAGAAATTGAGCAAAACTAGAATTAAGTTCATTGCCCCCATACTTTGAACCCTCAGTGTACTAGACACGAATATAAATTGTTGAAGACACATTTATTCAGCAGTGCAATGCACTTGATGCTGCCCTGATTTGTTTGATTGTAAGTGCAGTTTCATGTAGATGATAATGCAGATAAGCATCTTGCAAGAATGTAAGAAACTCTATAATTATTCTTTTCCTATAAACATTTGATCTAGAAATCTGTTTGCTCTATCCATACTCCTTGGGGCCGAGGCATAAATATCCTTAGTCACAGAGCTGCAGGATTTTAGAAAATAGGCCTTTTACCTCGCAAGGATTTAGGATTTGAGGGTTCTTCAGCAATAGAGTTAATCAAATTACCATATCATTTATTCCTCTGCCAGGTTACTAAAGAAGTTTAAATGTTACAATTTTTACATTGACTGATTGACTAAAAATCAATCATCAATCTATGGTCTTCTGTCTGTCAGACCATTAGTCCGATTAAGGGCATTTCGTTATCCACTACCTCGTCCCCCCCGACTTACCTAAAAAAATGTTGAGATTTTTATATCATCAGAACCGTTAGCCTTAGTAATCCACGTGTGCCCAATCTTAGTGCAAATTCTGTCGCATCTGTAGAAATTAACAATTTGTATTTTTTGTCCAAAACTGAGAGAAAATTACAGTACAGTAGCCTATGGGGACGCGTAGGAAACGGCAATTGCTCATAACACAAAACCGCAAGATCGGGATCAGCTCAAATTTTGAGAATAAGCTTTCTCTCAAGGATCATCTAGTGATCAATGAATAAAAAGAAGGTGCTGAAATCACGAAATGCACCTTTAAGCAAGAAATCTTTAGGTGCAAAAAATATTAACACAACTTAATCAAATTGATATTAATTATCTATTTTTTTTATTTAAACCTATTACAACATCTTATCTTTTTCCAGTTGCAAACACCAGAGCGGCTGATTGCCGATTTTACCTCTAGACGTCCTCACGGAGACTTTAAATGTATGGGTGCGCTGTACGCTGCACGGGACGATTAGAATGTCCAGCTGTTCTTAGCGACATCGCATCAAGGCGTCTTGGTATTTCACAACAACCAAAAGATCAACACTTCTCCTGGGCCAAAGTTAGAAAAGCTGAGTTTTAAAACAAACAAACACGCTTCCTAGTAAAACTCCATCCAGAAGGCCTTCGTAAGTAGTAAAGCCCAGTATTTTTGATGTAAATGCTTCCTAGTAACACCTCCATCCTAAGGCTTCGTAGTAGTAACCTCTCATTTTGCGTGAGCTCAGTTAGTTATATTTACATACTTAGTGTGCTTTAGATTCCATTAAAACAGTAAATTGTTATTGCATATTTAGTTTCCACATCAAACGTCCTTCTGTAACGGCTTATCGAAAGATCGAATGAAAAGTTTGGGAAGTGTGTTTTGACAATATTTAACAAACCAGAGGCATAAACATAGCACCTCTTTTCAAAAAAGGACTGGTATATACATTAGTTTACCATGCAATGGGGGGTAGGGGGGGTAGGTCATGCCAACTAACAGCAACGGGAAGTCAAACTGCAGTCACGTTCATGGGTGCTAGTCTTTTTAAAAGACTTAACGGTAGTGAGGGTGCTCTTACGCAACTAAATCGAACGGTTACACATAGATTTGACTAAAGACTAGCCTGGTCTGAATATTTAAATCTAAATTACCGTTTATTGGTAAATTACGCTATTTTGCAGCGCGGTTAAAATCCACTAACCCCGACGGTCTTTTGAAGTCAATATTTTTTTTCCCTAAATTAATCATGATCTTACTAAGATCCTTTTGAAAGAAGGTTTAAGAGATGATTTTGTAATGTCACTGGGACCGAGACCCCCATAGTAAATGCCACGTACAGTCCCAAAATTTGCTGTTTGGAAATCCCAATGCCCAAAATCGAGCTGATCAGGTCCTACCCCCCTGCTTTGCTCACCACTATCACAATTCGTACAGACAGACATGGCATACTTTGGCAAAGGGAGCTAAGAATTATGTTTTAAAAGTAACAATTGACACTAGGAAGTAACATACATTCCTGGGGTTTCTCATTGCTGACCTTAGCCAAATAAATCTGGTGAGGGTGGACATACTTTTTGATTTTTCTTTTGGTATGTGTACTCAGATGGGGTCCCTGAAATGTTTTAGCTTAAGTTTACTGTCACAAACTATAAATAAGGACTGTCACTAGATAATTAAAAGGTAAAGGGGATGGACTTTGTACACGGAAAGGGATGGGCCCATATCTTTCGAAGCGAGGGGGCTAGACCTCCATTATATAATGTTGCTTAGGGGGACGCTACACTACTCTACTGCAAGTCTGTTACCTTCCCGACATTGAATAAGCAGATACCCATTATAAACATGATACCAGGTATAACCGCCTTACTCAGGGGTGAAACACATTGACCACAGGGGGATCGAATCACAACCGTTAGCATGCAGTTCGGGCGCTTTAGCCAATGACAACAGGTGACTCCGAATTAATACTTCTAGATAATATGATATCTGGCCATTCTGCATGGATTTCTACAACCTCTACTTGGATAAAATTTAAATAATTATAATTTTTTACTTTTTTTGGTGTTTTATCAAAAAAAAAAATGAGAAATGCCTACATTTCTGTCGTTTAGTGATGTAAGCAGGGGGGATCCAGGATTTGCAAAACGTCAAAATTACGGGTTGTGAAAGGCTGAAACCTCGGTCCAAAATAACTCAAATGGTGCTGATTTTGCAGAATTTGACAGAAATGACCGGGAGGCGTGCCCCTTCGCACCCTCCATGGATCCGCGCTTGTACATCAGGTTATAATTACCACTGAGTTCACACACAGTTCATAGGTTAATTCTGACTAATGTAAAGATTACACCACTTACTAGCATCCAACTTGGCTTTACAGAAAACATGCCCTAAAATAAGACTAATAAAAAAAAAAAAATGGAATATTTCAATTTTTCACATGAACTTATTGAGGTGTAATTTCCCGAAACTTTTGCATTGTGGGATTGATTTCTAACAGTAGAAGCTAAAGTCATGCTGAGCAAGCTCATCTCCTCTTTCGTGGCATTGGGCTGACTCCTTGTAATTTTGCTGTGTATTTCTTAATATCTCATTGCATCGTCGACCAAGCGAAATCTGGAGCTGTTATGGGGAATATTACCATATAGTGCTGAAGGGGATGTGCGCCTAGCCATCAGCCACCTAGATTGAAGCTAAATGATTGTGACGATTTCCTGAGGAACGCATAACAATAATAAGGCACACTACTTTGAATCTACTGGAAAAGGTGCTATGGATGTCAGTAATTACTACAAAATGATTTTACGGAAAAGGTTTTGTCGTAGGTTTTTTTTCTTTCTCAAGGGTTATCCCCGAAGCACGGTAGAGTTCCTGAGGGATCCAGAAACGACTGCAAGCGCTTCTGGAAGAATTGCGTGGAGCATCACACATTCTCCGACTTAATAGGGCACATGTGCCACGCTCACGGAGGGGGGCGGCTGCTTAGCAAGGTTCTAGATTCAGATTCAGGTAAGTTGGGATGTGCTCCTACGTGTTGAAGTAAGTAGGCCTTGAGTATTCAATTATTGATGGCAGGTTTTTTCTGTCTATGTGGAGATATAGTTAAAGGTCCATGGCCGGATCGCTAATAGCCTCGTCCCCAGAAAGCCCCAGATTTACCGGAAGGGTCAACATTTGGTATCAGAAGAAAGCTACTATTTTCTCAGTTATCCTGTGTGAAATCTTAGAACCAAAGGATTGTTTGGTTTGGGAAAGTTATCGAGCGAAAAGTGCCCCATGTTTGGTCGACCAATATTAATTTTAAACAGTACTCTTGGGCTTACACTCATGTTTTTAGCTCTCGCATCAAAATGGATTGAAATATCGGCGCGAAACTTAACAGGATGGTGGTTTTGGGTGAAGGCCAAGATATCAAGATGAAACACTTCATATCCTGAAATCAGGCCATCCCCCTTTAAGGAGATGTCCCTGCAGAGTGCGTGTTTAGTCACTATTTCTGTAATTAGAATTAATGCTGCGGCACAATTGTTTTACTAAATGCAAAGAGCAAGAAATCTGTAATCAGATGTTTTTTGTTGATGTGCTTCCATGTGAAAAATCGGGTCGCCACTTTAATAGGCCTGTTTGACATTTATTTTTATCTCAATATTGTTGTACTTTTTTTTTGCAGTGGAAGGGACTCAGAAACAGGTTGTAGAACAAGGAGAGATGGGTTTGGTCATCGACCGGCATGGGTGAGTAATAGGCCGTCATGATGTAAGGTTGAATACTTTAGAAATGTCATTTTGTACAAATGTGCAGGGCTTTCAGCAAATATTGGGAAAAAGTTGTGGGTTATGCAATTACGATTCCTATTGTGCGACATCAGCGTGGTCGAGACCCATTACTATACATATTTGTTTTGAGAATCTCGTCCTATATACTATACACATGCCGGAAAAACCAATAAAACAACACTTCTCAATTATCTATGATCTCTCGAAATTTTGGTGTCCAAAACTTCCCACCACTTTGGATAAATCCCCGTAACTTACATGAATTTTAAACAGAACGCGTTCCTAATGCAGTTTATGTCTGTGCCTCCTGGTAACGAGACAGTAGTAAGCCGCATGCGCCACACAACCCACTAGGCTAACCCCGCTTTGGTAGTCATCGCTGGCCCGCCATGTTCGTCGAATACTACGGCATAATGCCGCGTGAGGGCCAAAGATCAGGCTAATTATGTATCTCAGGGTAAGTACTAGACGTGTGCACAACTTCCGGTCATGTCAATTTGCATTTTAGTCAATCGGTCAAGGACGAGTTTGTTTTTATTTACATGCGAGATGGATAATTCTTCTGCTGTTGGGAGTAGATTTACAAACGATAAATGGATTTATTAAAGGTGGTCGATAGTGCCCACACCGGGAAGTACCGCTGTTGCTATTGAGTAAGGCTTTTAATCAGTTAAATCATGGAGTTATAATGTATCGTTGATGTCACTGTGATCAGTCAGTAGCATGGCCATGGCAGCATGGCCATGTACCTAACTGCATGAAATTGTACTTCGAACTTCGAGTCTTTCTTGTAGGCCAAGGCAAACTCGCGGAAATCTTGAGTTGAAACAATTTTTTGTTGATGCCGCCACGTAGACGGAGATAAATTAACAAACTGAATCTCTATAAAACATCAGACCGGCGATAAATCGTCATCTGAAGAGGTGAGACAGGGGATTGTTATTTTTGACAGAGACATATTGGCCCAAGTCATGAAATGCCAAGCTAAAGTTTTAAATTCAAAATGAAATGTGATAGTAATATGGAACACAAGATTCTCAAACATAATAATGATAAAATTGGATCTTGTTTTCGCCCAATACCCAATTTATTTGTCTCGCGATAGTGAAAAAATATTGGGCTCGAACTGCGTCTCGCCAAAAATTTTTTTCACTCATAGCTTGACCCATAAATTGGGTATGGACCTTAAAGAATCCAATTTTATACCCGTGTTGGAAGTTTACCATTATTGGCTGTTTGTTAGCAAAATTGTAGTTGGGTGAAACATGGGTTGACAACTTAAACAACTCAATATTTGTGAAGATTTAATCTTGGGTCTAGAAGCAAAATTAGCAACTGCTTTGGTTTGTGTCACCTGCCCTAATAGGCAGGAAGACACATAGGGATCACTTTGTCCACTTTAGTTGTGTGTTGTTGATGTCTGTTGTTGATGTTGTTGTTTGTGTTTGTTGTGAATAAAGGGTTAACATTTGCCTGTAATATCCACATACTTCGATGGATTTAAACCAAACTTGGGTCACAGGTGCAACTTGGCCTCCCCTATTTGTTGATGGGCTCAAAGTTCATGTGGTCAAGTGTTAAAATAGGCTGAAAATGTTAAAAGTGACCTCATTTGAAAAGTGAAGTTTCAATTGAGTTGTTTTTTCCCAAAATATTGGAAGTGGCTATGATTTAAGATTTGTAAACTACAGATAAACCACGGTGTGAAAAGAATACATGCATATTAATGTAAAGAACTGTGTCATAAACTGTTACAAATGCATTGCAACTCTCTCTTGTGACCTGTGAGGTTCAGCTTTTTAGCTGAATTCAGCTCTTTTCATGCTTTCAAAGAGTCAATATTTTAGCTTTTTCTTTCAGTTTCATCCTGTTTGTGCCGCCTGCCTTAAAGAGAAAATGAGATTTCAGAAAGAGCGCCCCCAATTTTTTTCGACCCGGGTTTTTGTGTCGCCTGATACGATGTTCATGGAGGCAATCTACTAGTCCAAATTCCGTGTGGTCCGTCAGTCCGTCCGTATGACTCGGTTAACCTTTTTTTAAAATGCTCTGCTGGCCTAAAAACGCTATGCCCCGATTTACTTCTAACTGATAGGGTGAGACATATCATGTCACAAATCATGTGTAGCTTTTGGCGCATTATTTGCATCTTCATGTTATTGTAATTAGCTTATTTGCATATTTTCAGACATTTCGGTTAACCTTTTATAAACTGCTCTGCTGGATTAAACATATGCCCGATTTACTTATAACTTGATAAGGTGATAGAGTATGGTGCCGCAATATTATGGGTAGCTTTTGGCTGTATTATTGCATATTCAGGATTTTTAATTAGCTTATTGCATATTTTCAGACATTTTGGGTCACCTTTTAAATGCTAGGCCAATTCTAACTTGATAGGGTGATAGAGTAAGGTGCCACAGTACATGTGTAAGCGTTTGTTTGCATTATTTGCATATTCAAATGAATTCTATTATCTTATTTGCATATTTTTAGAATTTCAATTAACCTTTGATAAAATGCTCAGCTGGCCTAACGCTATGCCAATTTACTTTGGTAGGTGTAGAGGCGAGGTGTGGTGTAGGCTTTTGCTGCTTATTTGCATGATCATTTGCATCCTTTCCCAATTGAATTTCTATTAGCTTCTTTGCATATTTTTCAGACAGACATTTTGGTTAAAAATGCTTTGCTATGCCTGATTACTTCAAATTGGTAGGGTTATAGAGTGAGGTGCCACATCTCATGTGTTGATTTCAGCCTGTATTAATGCAACATTTAAGCATTTTTAATTCGTATTTGCATATTTTTTGAGAGTTTTCAGTTACCCTTTTCATGTTTTACCCTTTTTGAAATGCACTTCAGGCTACAAAACCTAACAAGTCTCTCCAGTGCATTTTCTCTCTTATCATCAATGCAAACTTTTATTATAAATCAATGTTACGCGCAACCCAGGAGACACCATTGTGGGTCATCAAAGATAACCGCCTTGTTTACTAGTCTGTAATGCTTTCCAATGTATTTAGATCACCCTGAAGTGATAAGCCAAATACGCGCGTACTGCCGTCTTTATTTAATATTGATGTTTAGATTTCTGTCGTGCACACAGTAAAGTCAAAGCACGGTGGTCTATTGGGACCATTTACTAATGGGGCAAGTTCAAAACACTGTTTGCGGTTTTCTTTTTGTACTTGTTTTCCAATGAACCTTCGGAACGTTATTGGTAGGTGAACTACCACTCGATCCAGTGGCAATTTGAGAGAATTCGTATTATTAAACAAATCTCCTCCTGTCACTTTAGAAGGCTTTGTCCACGTTGTTGTTGTCTGTTGTGAAAAAAGGGTTAACATTTTCTGTAATATCCACATAATTGATGGATTTAAACCAAACTGGGTCACAGGTGCAACGTGGCCTCCCCTATTTGATTTGTGAGGTCAAAGTTCATGTTAGGTCAAGTTGTAAAAATAGGGGCTGAAAATGGTAATTGACCTCATTTGAGAAAAGGTTGAAGGTTTTAATTGGAACAACTTTGAATCATAGGTGCAACATGGGATCCCTCATGTGTGGATGAGGTCAATGTCACATACCCATGTCAAAGGTCTGTAGGTCCAAGTTTTGTAAAAATAGGTAAAAATGGTTAAAATTGACCCTCTTGAAAGTTGAAGTTTAATTGAACCAAACTTCTTGAATCATATTCTAAACATGGGATCCTCAAGTTTTTATGAGGTCAAAGGGTCGCATATCAAGGTCAAAGGTCATGTTAGGCCTATCATTCACTAACGCGAACGGAAGGCGACACAAACGGTCCGAGGACCGGTGTTTTTTTTGTTCTAGGGGTAATTCATATTTTTCCTGCAAAAATCCAGATTGCGTGCATGTTCTGTCTTTGTATTGGATTTTTTTCTGCAAGTTTCTATTCTGTTGTATTTAAGCCATATGGATCAGTAAAATTAGTTAAAATACCTGAACTATAAATGTGGTTTAAGAATGAGAATAACGGCACAATATTTTCTTTTCACAACAAGGTACTCTGTTCATGACCAAGACTTTAGCCAACCTCGATGGAATCTGAGTGGCCTCAGACATGATATAAAATGTTATACAACTCTGAGTACCCAATCAAAATAGACCTACTGTATGCAGACCTTTCACTATCAATGTCCCTCTGATTGGTTGTCTATTGGGTTTTATATGTTGTAATTCACCAATCAAATTGTCTGAGAGTGCCCATTGAGTCAGGACTAAGGTGCTATGAATTTATTGTCTCACATTGCTGTTACAAGGCTTAAATGCCTCCCGTGTCTCTGCAGAGTTTAGGGGCAACCAGAAAAACCACTAGCGCCTCTCACAATAGACTAACAGAGCCCAATCGTGTCCGACGCACCACACGCCCCGAACTTTCGTATCCTCGGGAGCCGTACGACGAAATGGAAACCAGGATGGATGCTCAGCACATGAACACCCTCACGCGATTGCCATGACTCGCCCTATCAACTCCGGAACACCAGTGCACCTCCCCCCCCAGAGAACTCGCGAATAGCCCATTTCACAAAGGACAATGCTAGTTTTCAGTATAACGTACGAGTACACCGTTAACGAAGACAAACTCGTCACAGGACGCCGTGAGCCGGGATGTGGAGGTAAGTCCGAGTTGGGGTCAACGCACTTGGAATCACAACCAATCGGTGGCAACGTGGCGGATTCGGCAGGATAACGTCGGCGTCGGAAGCGGAGCCAGCCACAATGAACAACGGGATGGGGCGAACAGACGGTTGCGTATGTGCTTATTCTACTAGTACTAACTTCCAATATTAGTATCCCTAGTGATAACTTACACTATAGATGAGAGATCGTGTTGTAAGGCGTAGGACCTCTAATCAGTAATTCAGAGACAACCCAAATTAGGCCCACGAGTGACTACCATAAGTGAAACTTAGCCACAGATCACAGTAATTAGAACAAGTACTAGCTTCAGATAGGGACAATCGTTAATGAAAAGGGACACAACGAAGAAAGATTAGCTGGTACTAGAAAACCCTTAATGATAGTGACACTACAGGCAGCGATTTTGAGGAGGAGGAGGTCTTAACCCCAACCAAAAGTATAGATCCGAGCATCAGTCTCAGAGAAGTAATAGTAGCGAAGACTTACTCATGATTAGGCCGCTTAGTATTAGCAGTGAGGAAAGCGAAGTGAAGCCAAGCCAGTCTAGTTAGTAGTAGTAGGAGCCAATTGTGTAGCGGGGGCTGATTTCGACATGATGCAAGCACGTGCTGAATCTGGCGTCAAGCTAAGCCGTAGCATTGATGAGGCTCTCAAAAATGCACACGAAATCTCCTCTAGTCCGACGGACGACCAATATACGGTGTCTAGTTTGAGACCAGAAGTCTGGAGTCTTTTGCTCCTGATCAGGGTGATAATCATTTTTTTTCCATGCCCAGGTATTTCCTCCCCATCTCGTTTAGAGCCCAGGATGTAGCTCCTGCACGGGGAGGAAACCCTTTTTTATTTACAGTCAAAACAAAAAACCCCCAATCAGCTTGACCTTTCAGAGGATGAGAAATAGGAGAGAATCTAGGAATTACAAATCCAAAAATTTGCTCAGGTGTTAGAGACAATTTATACAACCACCTCCATGCCACAACAGCTAAGCTTACCTAGCTGAGACTAGGGAAAGTTCGTAAAGAATGAGACGATGTGTTTGGTCTAGCGATTCTGAGGAGGAAAGATTGCTCGAGTAGAAAGGGTATTGCAACAGGCTAGGGAAGTCCCAAGAAAGACTGCTGCAAACTCTAATTTCTTATGAATTAAAACAACATCCATCATACCAACGAATCCAATACATCTTCCTTAGTGAATCTGAAAATGTTTCCATGGTGATGCAGTCCAAGCCTTTAGAGACCGTCCATGAAGTGGACCTCATCCCAGAAACAAGAAGAAAGAACCGAATAAACCTCAATTCATGCACGATTCACCGCAATCTCCTAGTTTTTTATCAGACTCTGATCTCCGCTCACTACTTTCTATCATGGTCAGTTTTTCCTTCCTACCAAAAGAAAAGACATACCAATTGTGCCTGAATCTAGGGAATTAGCCATAGTCCCGGTATTCAACAGACCAACCTCTTAGTCCACCCTCCAAACCGTCATTTATCAGTGAGCGCGGCTGAAAATTGTTGCGTTCTCCCTCCCCAACCCTAGGGAATAACGGTGATGAAGAATGACGAGTCTAAAAGAGACAGTAAGCATAGTGTTGGTAGCGATGACTCGGCGGAGGCAAACCTTCGCAGACGCAGTGTAGAGATATATTTAAGCAGTAAGAAGTAAGCTTGGCCCATCTAGAAAATAAAGTATAGGGTGGCATTGTAACGAGCGTTTCGTACCGTTTGTAGTTTTGGGAGCAAGATGTAGAGCAGTGAAAGTTAGTGGATTCAGACTCATCTACAAGCTCCAACTAATAGCTGTTGTTATCAATACAGGTATCCAGGCAAAGTTAACAAAATCTAGAGGGGGTGGGTCTGACAGAAGCAGTTTCTGTGACGAGGGTGAACAGGGATGTCTGGTAAATGAAACTGCTTCACCCATAACCACGGTTTGCTACTAGGCTGCCGCTAGCATGGGGGCATATCCGTGAGCTAGCTCCTGATAACGGAGATTGTTTTGATGATCTGCAAAACACAACAATAAAGTGGGGGTGCACTTCTGGATGGGGAGGGGCGAGTCTTCAAAAAGCCCTATTTCGGACGATTTTGGATTGTTTTGGTTGATTGCTGTTAAAGCAAATATTTTAAATCGTCTTGCTAAAAACATCGTACAGAATCATCGCATTTTGGCAGTCTTGATAGTGATAACTACCAATTCACAAGCGAGAACGAGAGAAGAACCAAAGACCATTGTCCAGTGTGTTCAACGTATGCTGTGCGATTGCTGCTTTTGTGTTGTCCGTTTCCAATATACATGATCAACTAAACCACGCGTTAAACCTCTTTACAACAATACAAAAGAAACAATCCACTTACCACATTTACCAAACAAATTCATCATGAGCCAACAAAACGCCAGTAGATTTACCCTTGCATTTTCATTTAATTGCCAAGCCCTGGTCATTTTTATTTGACATTATTTACTTGAAAACTTACAAGTAAAAAAGTTGTAACCTCTTCAACTCACTTTAGTTTTGTTGGTGAATTTTGTGTTATCCACAAACCTTAATGAATTTCCAAACCACTTCCACTTCCTCTAATTGGACTGGTGGCTTCACCACATAACATTCCATATGCCTTGAGTGTATTCACAAGTTTTGTCCACAGCTTTTGCCTAATTTTCTTTGATGAAAGACAGAGAAAGTATTATAACCTATGTGGTCAGGGCTTATTTCTTTTGCACATTTACAATATCTTTGAGAGTTTCCCAATAAATAGTTATGCAGTCTCGCTAACAAAAATAATATACATTGAGAACAGTCATAGACATATCATATGAGCAGTATACTTGAGTGTCATGCTACTTTTTTTTTTTAGTTCCTTTCAGAAAAAATATATTGTTATAAATGTTCTAATTTATTCTTGCATGAAAAGATGTACTCATAGATTCATCACTACAATAATCCATTAGTCTCAATCCCAAAGTCTACTGTCTCGTCTCACATCTGTAGAAAGACACTAAGCAGCCACTGGTATTTGGGTATGATGGACCCTAAACCCACATACTAGAGAGGTCAATGTGTGAGTGCATTATGTTGTATGCAAGTTATGATTTGTGGATGCTGTGGAAGAGCTATTATGGTCAATATTGTAGTGCAGGTTAAGGTTCTGACCAGTTTTTGTTGCAGCCATTGTGTTTCTTCTTTTTATTATCCCAGTCGGATGGAGTGAGTAATTGAATGTGTGTTTGTCTGATATTTTGAGATATAAAGCCCTTGTTTTATTTTTAGTATTTGCTAGTATTGCTTTGTGTCTTGTTCACGTGTGATTGCCTTACTGGTGAGTGTGAACATCGATGGTAGCTGGTATTTAAGTATTTATCTGACTTGTATGAGCTTGAATTTAGGGGATATTTGAGATTTAGTTTCATTGCATACATTAGCTTGACGGACTGATAACGGTTAATCTCTCGCGCAGTACCTATTTTATATATCTTTCGTATTCTGTGACACAGACTACAACCGTGGGAAATACTTAACTTCCCCGACGCCGTAGTTACAACCTATTGATATACACATTCTATCAAGGTTGCAAAGGGTTTCCATTATGAGATATGAATGTTCAGAATCGCTACAATGTGCTAACAGAGCTCAATTTTACATGTACCACACAATTACACAAATACATAATTTAAAAAACAAAAAACAGTAGGGATGCCGATGAGAACACCAACTTTTGCTTGGGTACTGATATTTCTTTTGTAATAACCACTTTCTCTTTTCTTTCTTGGTTTACATTCACAACACAATCTCAGATTTTAGTGAACTTTTATTCTAGGAAAGCGAACAGTTTCAACAATTGAACTTTAAAAAAATCGCTTTTGTTTGGACCTAATCCTATAGATGATACCTGTCGCTCCTCTACCACCTTGCTTTTTTACCTCTATTGGCAAGAGCGCCGTGCTAGACAATATGGAGGTTGCCGGTTCAAGTCAGGCCAAGCGCACATTTTTTTTCAAACACTTTGCGTGCGCTGGCCATCTCTGGAAAAGATTAATAAATATTCATTTAACATTGACATTTATTGTTTTTTCACCCTCTCTACTTCTCTATTACATCTTAATTATTATACACACACCGTGGACCTATTGACATTGATCAATATGCGTTCATGTTCATGTGTGAACTCAAAAAGAAAATCTAGCTTTTTTAAACATCTAACCAAAGAAGATAGCATACTTTTTGCACTACAGCTTACATTGTATGTCAGTGTACAGCAGCCGTGTGTTTTGCATTTGATTTATTGACGCAATATATTAGTCACATTAACAGCGCACTTAATTATAGTCAGCCAAGCATGTCAATATTTACACAGTTAACCCACTCTTGTTCTATGATGCATCAGACAGACAGAACGACCGCAATCGCTGCTTCCGCTATTAAGGCAATTTAATGATGTAGTTCATAATGGCCCTCCCGATCTCTGTTTGACCGAACTAGTGATACCTTGCATTTAGGGAGGGGGCATTATTTATGAAATGCAGGGAGAATGGCAGATTTGTTGGGAATACAAAAAATGGAAAAGAGTTGTAAGACTTCCTAATTACTGAATTTCCGGAAATTTGGCCATAATAAAAAAAACTATTCTGGAAACGTAAAAAAATGAGTTGGGTGATGTTATGTCACATCTACAAAGCATGCCCCACATTTTTTGGTAGGGGATGTACCCTTTTAACTCCTTCTATAGCCTTTTGTTTATGACGCTCCCAACATAAAAGTTTAGTGTTCGCATGCATGCGTTTGGTGGCCGCTGGGGCAAGTGCCGAATCAGTTTTCAGGAAGCCCAATATATGCGGATTGGCGTCCCTGTTGTAAGGGAAAGGGGAACATGAAAATGTTTCAATCAAGGTGGGGAGCCATTAAATGGAGAAATCAGGGGAAATGCAAAACTTTTGATGGAAGTGAGGGTGACAGAACTTTTGCAAAAAAAATTAAATTCAATTCCATTGGCATAAATAATGACCACTCCCCTACTTAACCAACCTTTCCTGGCGCGAAGGGCAAGCCACTTTAAAAAATTGGTGATTTTTTTGGGTGATTTTATTAATAGCTGCTGCATGTTGCTCTAGGTATAATTTCTCTTTTCTCCAATGGTTTATGTTTTTGTTGAAATTCACAGAAAAAATAAAAAAAATAAAAAAAATAAAAAATTAATACAAAATTTGTATTTGAATAAAAAATTGCCAAGTAAAAACAAAAAAATTGAGTAAATGGTGTCGGAATTTCAATTTTAGAGTCAATTTTTATAATAGTGTCATTTTTCCTTTCCATGAAATAAAAGCACTATCACTAAACTGGGATTTTTGTATTGTGTTAATGATCAGATATTAAATGTCTATGCAAATGTAGAAGTCATATGTATTGACTTGAGTTGATTTTTTCTTTTTATGACTCTGTATCGGTATGAACGATTTCAACACATCTGATAAAAAAAATAAAGGCTTATTAAAAGAAAAAAACCTAACCTTGTCCAGCACACTTACAATGATGTTGACCCAGTAGTACTGTCATGACTGTAGTCTGTAGCAAGCGCACTGAGTGACAACTGAACTGCTGGTATGGTACTGGTCACTGGAAAGCTACTGTTGTTTTGTATTGTACTAGCAATGAAGCAACCGACATGATTGATGGTGATCACGCACTATCAGTTGCAATAATGGCCATACAATTAAAATGCGCTGTTGCTTGCCCACGACGATGAAATCCGCTTCGCAGTCACGTCATGCACAGCGATCCACAGTCACGAAGCATCAATGAATGAACACATCAAGAGTCGCAGTTGAGCTGAGCGGACTCGGTGACAGGCGAATAATTAATCAATACTGACGGCTAGTCTGGCTCCTAAGGGGGCATATATAACTTCCAAATGGATTTTTGGCTAAGTGCTTAAATACTGCCTCTAAAATCGCCTCCGGCGCCACTAGGATTGTCTTGAAAAGACTGTTTATTACTTTTCCATTTTATCGCTTCGATTTCACGACGACGCCATTTTATCTACATTGGATCAATCGGCCGCTCCAGTGTTTATTATTTTTTGCAAAATAGGTGCAATCACTTGTTTGGACGTGCTACAATGCCATCTATGCAACTGATTTTCAAGGAACTTAGAATCAGATGACGAGGTCATTTAGGGGGTTTGGACATCAAAAATTCCTAAAATTCTTTTAAAAAAACAAAACACCGCAAACAGTATGCTTAAGCCCGATGATACGCAGTTTTTATGGGTGTAAATCGGACCTTGACCGAAGTGAACCCCAGGATTTACGTACGTTTTTCCAATGGCGTTGGACGTAAAAAAAAAACAGGCAGCTCATATTTTAAGACGTAAACAAAGCTCAGGGACCGAATAGTCGGTCAGTAGGAACTGTACGTGTTTAAGGCACAAAAAATGTCTTGCCGTAAACCCAAACAAATTTTTTAATGCAAATATGCACAAAATAAAATTCACCAACCGACCCATAATTTTATCACAAGTAAAATGTTTTTATTTTTTTACAACCAAAGGACTAGAAATTGCTGACTGACCTCATATGTTTCTCTGTTATGGCTAACAAAACAATTTTTTATGCCTATGTGCATGCATGGATGGCGCTTTATATTTTGAGATTGGACAAGAATTTAATAAATGCTTATAATATATCTAAAAAATACCAATTGTTTAGAAGTAAAAAAAAGAAAGGCTTACATTAAAGTGTTTTTTCAATGATTGGAAAATAAGACCTAAGTTAAATGAAGTGAGCCAGAAGAAAGATCCACTTTATTGTTAGCATCGTCTTCCATTGCATCTTCCCTACATAACCAGTTGGAATGATTCATATCCAGTGATTATTTGTTCAACATTAGAACATTTATTTAATGCATGTCATCTGCGCAAGGCGAGATTAACTTGAGAGGTAATTTACAAGTAGATTTGAGATTCTTAGTGCCAGACTTATTGCTCGATTAGTTTGTGGACAACTACATGAGGTACTACGTGTAGACGTAATCAATGGCTCTGTCACATGGCTATAGCTCTACATTTCAATACTAGACAATACTAGATGTTGGAGTTGGGAGCTACCTCTGCACAAATGCATCTGTCAAACTGTTTTTTGATATGGGATCAATAAATAAAAAAAAAATGGTGCTTCTTGCCTGTCTTAGATTAACTGTATTGACTGTGCAAGTTCGATGCAACCTAAATACACAAAAAATGGAGTTTGGTACATTGTTAATGCCACGGTCATTAGATTTGCACTCTTTTAATTGATTTTGATTTGAAATGCAAACCTCTTAAAGGTGGTGAGGCGATCAAGGCCAATTTTTCTTATGCTGTTCCTCCCTCACTGGAAAGATATCACCAAAACATGTGATTAAAAATCAGATTTTAATCACCAACCATTGTGGATTTCAAGCAAAAATGTGACCTAAACTGGCCCATTGGACAGTGTGGGTAATAAATTCTGATTCCACATTTGGAAATGTTTTTGGCAATAACATCAAAATGAACATTTCCTGGGCTAAAAAATTTTCCGCGGGTTAATGAGAAACTTTTCTGATACAAAATCTTGAGGAGGGAGGGGACAAGGTTGTCAATCATGTTACCCACCGTTAATATGAATGCTTTAACCAACTATTCCCTTAGTACCGTACTGACAGAGTAAGTCCCATGCTTAATGCATAATCCCACCCAGTTGAAGAGGTAAATAATATAGAAAATCCTATTATAAATCCCACATAAGTTTTTGCTGAAAGGCATAGATTATATGAAATTTTGTTATAACATTATTGGTTTGGACAGTATTTTCTTGTTGATTTCTTTACAAAAGTAATTGGTTAAATATCGTTATTTACCAGGTCTTTGTTGTCAACATCTTATTTGACACTTGAAATATCTGGCATAAGTTTAGCTATGAGACTGAATGTTGATGTTTGCGTGGTTCATTGTTAGGCTGGAGATCCAATTATATCCCACCCCCTAATTCAAGCTAATTCAGGTTAAAAAAACAGGTGGGACTATACTAGGATCAGTACAGTAATTCATTGGTATTGTAATCTAGCAGCAGGCAGGTGGATAACAGTCATTTTAATTTAGGAACAACACAAATCGTCTGGGTGGTGGAGAAAGGGTATTTTTTCAGAAATTTCCTGTTGTGGGCCTTAGTAGCATAAAGCCTTTGATAGTTGATAAATGTTGTAGTGCATGTGTTAATGTTGGTGTGTACCTTGATTTAGAAAAAGAGTTGGTTGTTGATGGCGTGCTGTGTATCTGTTATGAATCAAGTATGCTTGTCTTGCTATGACTGGCTTATGATTGTAGGTTATTACCATGCCATTAGGTGCAAGGATGGGCTATCCTGGGTCTATATCTGATCTACAAAAACTTACATTACTTGTTTTTTTACCAGTGGTGTACCCGGGAATTCTTTCCCCCTTCTCCCCCCCCCCATATTTCCCCCATGAAAAATAGTGATTTTCTGTACACACACCAATTTACAGTTGAAAACAACATATGCTATTACTATATATAAAGTTAATATCTGCTTGCCCCCTAAAGATTAATGTGCCCCCCCCCGAAAAAAAAGCTAGTTACGCCACTGCATGCGCAATTCCATAAATGCCACCATAATGCTTAACAGGTATTACAGGCATCTTAGCCTAATTTTAGCTATTTTTGCTGGATTTCATGTGATTTCAGGGTTCTTTTCTGTTTCAGTTTTTCTTACCAAAGTTCATTCTCATGCCTGTTATAGGATGGTAAGCTGTAGATGATGAAATTCTTGAAATAAGATTTCATAAAAATTTGGGGATCTAATAATGTGGGTGGCCTGATCAGTTAACCTCATCCCCTGCTCTACTCCATCAAATTGGATTATGGATATCAGAGAAAGTTCATAGTATTCTCAATACCCGAGTGAAATGTAGGACTCAGAAAATGTTCCTTTTGATGTTTGAACAAAAAACATCCAAAGTGTGGTGACACATTAGTTAACCAAAATTGATGGAGTGACGTTGGGAGAGGGAGGTTGGGTGGGTGGGGTTGTTGTTCAGGTAAACCACCACTTTGTGTCCATTAAAGCAGAAATTTGTTTTTGTTACATCCTAAAAACAATTTTCCCCGATTCAGGAAGGTTTTTGGTATGCAAGCTTAGGCTACGTGTATTACAAAAACCTGCGATTTTTGTGTTAACCATTCGATTGCTGAACATTTTAGGCATCTGATTAAAGGAACATTTTGTGGTCCTTAACCCCTGGTCCACTTAACTACCTGAAAGTACAGAGATTTGTATACCATCAAAACCGTTGTTTTGAGTACCTGATGAAATAATTACACTGAGCTGATTACCGTTACACCAATGTTGACTGAAACATGCGTTACCTTTCATGGAAATGTATGCCCCCAAATACCAATATTCCCTAAAAGAAATGTACCATCCATTGCCCCCCAGGTAGGGAATTCATTTGTAATGTGGCTGGTAAACAGTCCTTGATTACACAAATGCCCTCAAAGAAGCATTGTTCTTGCAAAACTTGATAAAACATAAAAAAAATCAGAACCAAAATGAAATGGAAGTGCTTCCTACAGTGATATCAATGAAAGGAAATAGTGGAAATTTCCCTCACAAATTATGAGAATAACACAAACACTACTGTGTCAACCGAAGCAAAACTCCGTTGATCCTTGGCCTACAGCTATATGGATTTTTTTTATAGATTAACTCAAATATGACACTAAAAGAGGGACACTAAAGGGGGCTTAGAATGTTTTCAGGAATACTTTTCAGGGGAGGTTTTCTAATATAGAAGTACATATCGTCACCCACATAACATACTGTCTTATCTGACGAAATGCCGTTTCGAGAAAATCGCCATTGAAATTCCACCGGGAGATTTCGTGTTTGTACTATGAATTAAACATTACAATTTACTTTTTAATTTTTGCATTATGAAGAAAACTTCTGAAATTTAAGTTTTAAAACCTTGCTGAGTTTTTGAAGTGCAATTATATTTCTGATATAAAGCTACAAAGTCATAAGTCTGTTGTGAAATGCAAAAAATTCGTATTTTAACATAAGACGCTAATTTCACCGTTCTATTTCAATACGTTCAGATAGATCTATAATGGAAACACGTCAATTTCACGCACGAGGCAGATGCGACGCACATAGATCTGTATGTGAAAAGCCTAAACCAGCTTTTGTTTTACGAACAGCGTTAATTATACCCCTATTGAAATTACGTGTAAATGAACCATAAACAGTATGTAAAATCGCGATATGCAGATTTGAGCTTAATGACAAAATTCTTAATATCTCACTAATTAGGTCACTTTCAAGATTGTAACTTTGTGCATATATCAACCATAAAGTCAAAAGTCATTTGCAAAATATCTCAAAAAAAGTCAAATGTCAGATAATACAGTATGTGATGTGGGCGACGATATGGTATAATAGTGCACCAATTCTACATAACTTAATCAAAATAATTTCAAAAATACAGCATTTTTGTCTTAGTTGATATGTTCTTGGCAAGGGCGAATCGCCGAGCGGCCCTGTTCACAAGCCCCGCGAGAGTCGGCCTTCTTGGTCATACTCCCGCCCGCAAATAGTTCCCTAAGGTCGGAAATGGCATTATTCATAAGATTGATTATTGAATTTCTTTCTCGCTCCCACCCATTGCATAGAAGTGCAGGTATAATGCAATGTGTGCTCGAGCCCCGTGAAAGTCTGGCTTTCTTGGTCATACTCAAAGGAGTTCCCATAGGTCGAAATTGCTGATTGCATAAGAGTTTATTGAATTTCTCCTCGCTCCCACCATTGCATAGAATGTACATGTGTATAATGCAATGGGTTCGAGCCCCGTGAAAGTCGGCTTTCTTTGGGTCATACTAACTCATAGTTCCCCATAAGGGTCGTCAAAATTGCCATGATTGCATAAGGTATTATTGAATTTTCTCCTCTCACTCGCTCCCCCCCATTGGGTAGAATGTGACAGTATATGCAATTGGTTTCGAGCTTTGAGCCCCGCAAGAGTCCTTGTGTTCTTGGTCACTAGACTCAAAGGTCGGAAATTGCATGATGCATAAGAGTGATTATTGAATTTCTCTCGCTCCCACACATTGCATCGAATTGTGCAGGTATATGCAATGGTGCCCGGCGCCTCGTGATTCGGAGAGTCAGGTAAAGCTGTTGGTCCCGTTTGTCAGTGGAATCAATCCTCAGCACGTTAAAAAGTTTGCAGCAGACCTCTTCAAAAGAGTAGTATCCATCCTGGGTCTGTTACCTGCACTCATAGCTCTAGGTACCAGAGTCTTCTGGTGTGATGCAAGAACCCCTTTTACGAGGTTTAAATTGATCCGAGTCCAGATCAAATAGCTTTGACATGTGTTGACAATGATTTTATACATACCCTGCTCTTCTGAATTTGTCTCGGTTGTAAAGTAATTCCTAGTGTTGGTAATAAGCTATTCCTGCACTTGATCAACAGAGGTTTCTATGATTAGTGTTACATTACAAAAGTATATTTTATATACCCCATCCCCTCAAGAATTTTCCATCGGTTATAAAGTAATCCTGGGTGTTGGTATAATTTATTCTGCAATTGATCACTGAGGTTTTCTATGATTAGTCTGCCAAGAGTTCATATCATCATGATGCAAATATAAATTTATGAGAACTCAAGTGGCTATATGAATTTGTAATTAGATTGAATGTGGGCATGTTTCTAATTAATGATTCTAATTTAGAAATCATGATTTTTTAAAAGGTGGTTTCAAGCGTGAAATTGCTTTCAAAACGTATTGGAAGGCAATTAAGAAATGCTGCCTCAGAGTGTATCAAAATTCATGAATTTTTCATGAATGCTAATGTTAAATATGGCTTGCTCTGATTTTTTTAAAATGGTTGTAAACTTTTAGTAGTGGTACATTTACAAGCATGAAATAGTTTAAAATTCCTGACTGGTGAAAAAATGCAATAGGCTTTTTAAAAAAATGTGTAAATGTTAAAAAAACCTACAAAAACTACTGACAATTAATGCATATGCAATTGCTAAGCCCTCAGAAATGACAAAATCTATTGGCAGGCCATTGGATGGTTGCTAAATATAACTATTTGCCACCCATTTTAAATTCATACATGTTTTTGGTCTGTATACCTTTTGTACTTTTCTGTCTTTTATGAGGAGAAAAAATGCACTGAGATTCTCAAACGCCCTTCATTGAATTGCTTCTGCCATCTGTTGCATTGCCCTCTTTAAAAATCTTTAAGCAAACATGTCCTATTATTTTTTACCATTAATACATGAAGATGGCGGCATCTTGGTAAATTGCACCATTTATTCTGCATTTGCATAGGCCAAGAGGATGTTTATTTTCTAAGCTTACAACCAGTGTTTGTAATAATATTGATCTATATTATTATGTTTTTCCTAAGATTCAGTTCAATGGAATTCTTGCACACACAGATGTAGAGAAAATGAGTTTCTCCATTTTGTCAGTGCCTTGTTTTTTAAAACTTATTCATTGTTTTGTTTATATTTTCAGTTAAATACATGAACACATGAACATATTGGATTTTACCTGGAACAACCTCTCAG